>SKCR01034307.1:0-58665 GCA_019454045.1 Zanthoxylum bungeanum
ACGCTTCGAGTATATGGAGTCACAATCAGGTCAATCCAAGTGATGTCACTAGATTGAAGTTAAGAACATCTCTTAGTATCGGAGAGAACTAAAGATGTTGTTTAAACTATGGAGAATGAGAACTTGAAGTGACTGGGATCACCGCTGCAATTTTCCAAACAATTAAATACTACGGTACTATAAAGTTTGAATAACGGACAGTGAGCTGGAAATGTTCCGAGCAAGATAACCGTTGCCCAAATAACAACAATGCGGATTATTGCTGCAACTGAGGCAGCAAAAGAAGCCATTTGGATCGAAAATATATTTAACTGATTAGATATAGTTCTTTTAGCAGCTGAGTTAGGCGTCACACAGGCTAAGGAATTAAAGGTCTCATCGACGATCCAGATATATACTTCCATATCATCTGATTCGTTCGGATCATACATCGTGGCGATGTGATGATCGTATAAATCGCGTCAGACGATAATCAAACAAATCCACTGACGAAAACCTTCTCTCAGCAATTTGAGCAAACCATACATAGTTCGGGTGTTAGACACTCGAGTGACTGGCTATGGCCAAGTGGGAGATTGTTGGATAATATGACCCATAGCGTCACTATTTGCACAGATCATTGTGTTGTTGTAGCAAATTAACTATGTAATAAGGAAATTGCACTCTCATCATTTGTGATTAGATCACCATAGATATATAAATGAAGAGAGGTCCCTATGATAGTTCCTGGATTGAGATATATGAGACAGTATCAGTCCACGAAGGATTAATCATTAAATATCCCTAGCCGTAGTATTATCGAGACTGGACATCGATAATGTGGAATAGGCTAGTATTGCACTTGTGTGCGTTGTGAGGGCACAACGACATAGTTCTCATATATATAAGTATTGGATATTTATGCAAGTGCGATAGGAGGTCGTGTTTCACCGATGGTACGGAAAACAGCTTCGCTCTGGATGGACCCCGTGGAATCCCATTGTAGTATGTCTGCGGTCTATGGGAAGCCGCATCAGGGTAGGTGTATATGATCTTAACCTGAGACTTGCATCGCTAGTACTTGCGACAATCGGTAAACTTTGGTTTTGGTGGTTGGGGGACCTAAACTGGTTCTGTGTTCACCTCTTCTTCTGTTTTTATCAGGAATCGTAGTGTACTGGGTGTGATGTCAAGATGGAAGTGTCACTTCAGACATATGGAGTTGATGATCGCGCAGGATACAGAACTAGTGCTCTATAAAAGGTTGCAACCGTCGGGACAATATGACCAGGTCATGATTGCCCGATTCACAGAGACTAGTTGCTTGATGTCCGATATATGTTTCGTACGGGGCAGACATATTTCCAGCCCTAGGCCTAACATGTGATCGTCCGATACTGGATCGATATACGCAATACAATACATTAGTATACTACGCTTGATACAGATCTTTGATATTCTTAAATGGATATGTCCGGAGAATTGGGTAGACTTTGTGCTTTGCTAGGAGTCGACCTTGTCTCGTAAATCGGTAGAACGTAGTACTTGGTACGTACGTGATTCGGATACTCCGATGACCGTATTTACTGCCAACGTATCCGAAGATCTCATGGGTCGCTTCCCGATAATCCACCGATGACGCACAACTCGCACTCTTGAATAATCTGGGATTATATAGAAGAGAGAGAAAATGTTGAAACCGTTAATTCGGAATTAGCGAAACCGAGCCCGAAAGTGTTTGCGGACACATTCATATTTTGAAACGAGTGGTATCCGCAAATCACATCGCAATATCTCATCACTTGACACGAATAGATGATGGATGTATCTAGTCACCTTTATGGGATGATACATTGTCTCCATTTTCAATGTGTGATGATGATGAATTTTTGGAGGGAAATGCTTTTCACGGTTATTGAAGAGTTTTTATCTAAAAAATCATTTTTGGTAATGATATACATCATTGCTTCTCTCTTTCTCACTTACGTTTTTGGAGAAACAAAAATGAAAAGAGAAGTTAATTTATCTCTCTCTCAAATTCTCTCTTCTCACGCAAAACATAAGCTTTGCTCACTGGTTTTGAACCAGTTCAGGCGTGAGTTTTAGGGAAGCTAGAGTGGGTTTTCATGGTGAAAATTCAAGTGCTAGCACACTTACAAGTCTTGCGAAGGTGGTAGGGAGGTTCACCCATGAGCCGGGATCCATCCGACGAATCTAGGAACTCATTTTCGCAGCTCAAATACTGAAGACAGAAGACAGTGGACTGCATGCAGTGGGTGTCCATGGCAGTGCGTTTTTTGGCTTCAGTGGTCTTCAAATCAACTCAACCAACCAATGTAAGTATTCCGCTATCTTCTTTGGTGTATTCATGCACGATTTTCATTGCTTGTTTGATCTTGGGACCTTAATAAAAACCAACAGACCATACTCTGATACCATATTTGTAACATCACCGATCTGGGAGACGTTATCGGCATGGGATGGCAAGTACTAACCTCATTAGCCTCTGAATTCTTGACTGTATTCTGAACTATTTAAATACAATATCATGCACGGAGACCATAAACAAACTGGAATAATATAAAATACTTTTACTTTAATTAACTATGTATTCAAAATACTTTTTCTTACAACTCTTTAATGGTTACTATATAGACTTATATGACACTAATGAATGCTTACAACTACTTTGACTTTGAACTGGACTCTTATGCACTGTGACTCTGAACTGGTGGACTCCATCCCTAATGACTGCATCAGTATCTGTCCTCTCGAGCTCATCCTCTGAGAAACATGCAAGATACAAAGTCTGGGGTGGGGGTTAGTGTTGGGAAGCGATCGCGAGTGCGCAGCGGAAAATCAAGAAGAAATTATGATGTCGCTATTCCTTTGCCCAATACCCATTTGTTTTGATTATTCTACAAGCCAAGGCATGTTACTATATATTCTAAGCATAAAAACTCATAAAACCTGAAAATAACATAAACCTAAACATGCTAACTATCATAAGAACTATAATTAAAATAAAGAAACAAAAAAGACTTACTTGAACCGAAGACTCCTCCAGTCCTCCCTCCAATCTACAAGCTTTTCTCGAACTCAGCAAGCTCTTCCACATTCTAAAGAGCCAGCCAAGTGTGTGGCCTCCAAAGGTGCACACACCAAAGGCAAAACTAAACGGCCAGACTACGCCTTGAGTGCACGGGTATTTTGCCCTTAGTGCTAGCCTAGGCAAATACCTCAAAACTTTTAACTCAAGGTTCCTCTAGTCAATTAGACTTAAGGATGCTCGAAATTAGTGGTTTAATTTTAAACTTTAGAGTTGCTCACTTATATAAACCCAAGATATGAAAGGTTTGGTGCAAATATTTGTAAAGAATTCCTTGGGTTTATATAGGTGCTCCAAAGAAAACAAAATTAATTAAGAATCTGATGTGGGATAAAAGCTGATTTAATCTTAGCCATTGGATCTTAATTTTGTGGTTTAATGAGATTATAAAACCCTAATAAGAGTTTGGGCCGAATTGGAATTCAAAATAAATAAGAAATAAGAAAAAAATTATTATTCATATTTTTTTTATTTGTTTATTTGTTTATTCCAATTCCCAAAGTGCCTCTATCGTCATTCACCAATCCCTAAGCAACTATGGAGCCTCATAAATGATCTGTTAAATAATTAAACACATTAAACCATTTATGAACAATTCCTACAGCAATCATATATGCTGTTAAATTTGTACTGTGCACTGTTAACCATTGATTTCGACTTTGTTGTGTCTGACCTTTTGGGTTCCCTTCAAGTTTGACATGAAATGAATCGTGATAATTTAATCAAACATAAATTATCCTCCGATCAGATGGTCGTTCAATTTCAATGACCAATGTTGACATCTAGCAACATGCCAAAACCCCCAAATGAGAAGGAAAGATATATACCCATTTTATATGCGATTTACATATGATACGGTCCCTCGCCTCACTATATCCCCATCGTTTGACCTAGGGTATGGAAAGTGTCTACCTATATAGTTAAAGGTATGATGTTGATAGTGTCATAAATCGTGCTAACCCAAGAATCTCACATGATTCTTCCGCTGCGGTCACAGTCTCAAGCACTGATCACACATATCAACCCGCGAACTGGAATACTACTCTTATAAGAAAATATTATCCTAGAGAGAGCGGCGATTCTCTGTTGTATCTTTACAAACTTAATGTGTTTCAACAAATGACCCAATCATACCATTATGACCGGATCTTTTGAACTGGGGAAGGAGAATGTCAAAGTTATTTGATCCACACGTAAGATTGTAAAGACCTCAAGTCTAAGGACTAGTCATACAATCGATACATGAAAGTTCTCAAAGACACATGGGATAAACACTCTATGTGAAAACTTTCACCGGTCAGTTCGATGGACACGACCAACTCATGCATCCATGTGATACACCAAGCGAATGGATCTCCGCTAGTAGCCTATGAGATCGACTACCCCACTTAAGGGCGGATCATATCATCATGCTCGTCTCTCCACTTTGTGAACGCCCAGATTATTCACATAACTATGACTAGGAACATTTAAGAGTAATGATTCTCATAAGGCGTGGAAGCCATCATCTTATTACTCCAAGGACTTTATTACAGTGTTTGATGATTTATATAATCTATGTAGGACACGTATAATAAAGATTTCCATTTTATTAATTAATGAAAATATTACAAATACATGTACATATAACCCATCCACAAGTTGGGTATAGGCATATCCTTAACAATCTCCCACTTGTACTATAGCCAACTAGTATGAATCTGGACACAATACTCTCGGGTGAGCCTATCATGCTTTTGTTGAGTCAGCCATTTAGTCAGAGAATCTACAAAATTATCTTATGTTGGTGTTTTGTCTATAATAACTTCTTTTCTCTCAACAATGTCCCTGATAAGATGAAATCACCTGAGTACATGCTTGGATTTTTGGTGGGACCTTGGTTCATTTGATTGAGCAAAGGCGCCCGTGTTATCACAGTACATCATGACGCCATTCTTTATTGTGGGAAACACTTCCAGCTCCGTGATGAACTTCTTTATCCAGACTACTTCTTTAGCTGCCTCAGATACTGCAATATACTCGGCTTCAATAGTGGAGTCCGATGTAGTTGACTACTTTGAGCTTTTCAAACTGACAGCTCCGCCATTCAAAGTAAACAAATATCATGTTTGCGATCTGCTGTCATCCCTATCGGTCTGAAAGCTCGCATCACAGTAACCAATGACTTTCATCTCAAAAAATCTCCGTATGTCAAGAACACATCCTTAGTTCTTCTATGATACTTGAGGATTGTTTTGACAGCTGCCCAGTGTTGCTCACCAGGATTTGCCTGATACCTGCTCGTTATGCTAAGAGCATAAGAGACATTAGGTCTTGTACATAACATGGCGTACATGATCGATCATATTGCTGAAGCATAAGGGATCCTACTCATATGCTCTCTATCTTAAGGAGTATGTGGACATTGCTCCTTAGATAATTTGATTCAATGACAATTAGGTAAATTACCTCTTTTGGAATCTTCCATTTTGAATCTTTTCAAAACTTTATCGATGTATGTAGATTGAGAAATTCCTAACAACCTCTTAGATCTATTACGGTAAATCTTAATGTCGAGGATGTAGGCTAATTCTCCCAAATCTTTCATGGTGAAATTCTGAGATAACCATTGCTTGGTGGCTTGCATCTTGGGAATATCATTCTCGATGATTAATATGTCATCGACATATAATACAAGAAATACAACAACACTCTCACTACTTTTCCTGTAAACACAAGGCTCGTCTACATTTTTGATGAAGTCAAATTCTTTGATTGTCTCATCAAATCGTATATTCCAACTTCTGGAGGCTTGCTTGCATACTTTATTATGATCATCCTTAGATGCAAACCCCTCAGGTTGTGTCATATAGACTTCCTCTACGAGGTTCCCATTAAGGAAAGCTGTTTTGACATCCATATGCCAAATCTCATAATCAAAGTGTGCAGTTATTGCCAGTAAAATTCGAATGGACTTTATCATTGCAACAGGCGAGAAGGTTTCATAATAGTCATTCCTTGGATTTGTTTATAATCTTTCGCCACCAACCTATCCTTATAGGTTTGGATGTTGCCTTCTGCATCAGTTTTATGTTTGTAAATCCACTTACAGCCTATGGGTTTTATCCCTTCAGGTGCATCCACTAAGTCCCTGACTTGATTCTGATACATAGAGTCTATTTCGGATTTCATGGCCTCAAGCCACTTGACTGAATCAATATCACGCATTACTTCGTCATAACTGGTGGGATCATCATTATCATTGACCTGATCATGTTCCTCATCAATATGGAAACCATATCTTTCAGGCTCATATCTTTCCCTACCAAACCTTCTAAGTTCATAACCTTTTGGTTGTTCCATCGCTGCCATTTTGAGGGGTCTGGGGCTTAATTCTATGTTATTTTGCTCTTCTCGTACCTCATCGGGGTCAATTCTACTCCCACTATATTTCTTAAGAAGGAATTCATTCTCTAGAAATTTAGCATTTTGTGAGATAAATGTTATTTGTTCATTTGGGATGTAGAACATGTATGCTCTTGAGTTCAAGGCATATCCTAAAATCTTACATTTAATTGCCTTATCATCCAATTTGTTAGTTTGTGTGAGCTTAACATATGTGTCACATCCCCAAACTCTTAGATAACTAAGACAATGACGTTTCCCAGACCATAACTCATATGGTGTGTGACTAACAGTCTTGGAAGGAACTTGGTTTAGTAGTAGTGTTGCAGTTTCTAAAGCAAGACCCCAAAATGAAAGAGGTAGATCTGTGCCTAGCATCTTTGATCAGACCATATCTAATAATGTCTGATTTCTCCTTTCGGAGACCCAATTATGTTGTGGAGTTCCCGGAGGAGTTCACTGGGAAACAAAGCCATTTTCTCTCAAGTAATCTTGAAAATCATTGTTTAAGTATTCACCACATTGGTCAGACCTTAATGACTTAATACTTTTATTAAGCTAGTTTTCTACTTCAGCTTTGAAGTCTTTGAATTTCTCAAAGGCTTTAGATTTGTACCGCATAAGGTATACAAACCCATATCCCGAGTGATCATTGATAAAGGTAATGAAGTAGGAGAATCCACCTCTGGCGGTGACTGACATTGGTCCGCATACATAAGAGTGTATGAGTTCTAATGTCTCCTCTGCATGCTGTCATTTACCTTTGAAGGGTAATTTGGTCATTTTACCAAGTAAACAAGACTCACAAGTTACATAAGCTTCATATTTGAAGGGTCTGAAATACCCATCCTTATGTAGCTTAGTTAATCTTGTTTCATTGATATGACCTAAGTGACTGTTTCATAGAAGTGATTCATTGAGATTATTCGAGTTAACTTTGTATATATTAGAGGTTTAACATTCTTTGTTAATTTGTAAGACATAGATACCATTATTCAAAATACCATCTCCATATTTTATTTCATTGAAATAAATAGTGTTGGACAGTTATGACCCATAGCGTCACTATTTATACAGATCATGGTGTTGTTGTACAAATTAACTATGTGACAAAGGAAATTGCTCTCTTATCATTTGTAATTAGATTATAGATGTATAAATGATAGGAGGTCCTTATGATTAGTTCTTGGATTGAGATGATATGAGACAGTATCAATCTATGAAGGTTTAATCATTAAATATCCCTAGTCAGAGTATTATCAAGATTGGACATCGATAATGCGGAAAAGATTAGTATTACACTTGTGCGCGTTGTGAGGGCATAACAGCATAGTTCTCATATATTTGGGTATAGGATACTCATACAAGTGTAGTAGGAGGTTGTGTTTTACCGATGGTACGGAAAACAGCTTCGCTCTGGATAGACCCCTCGGAATTCCATTGGTAGTATGACTATGTATCTATGGAAGTCTGAATCAGGGTAGGTGTATTTGGTCTTAACCTGAGACTTGCACCGCTAATACTTGCGACAATCAATATACTTTGGTTTTAGGTCGTCCAGGGCTTTAACAGGTTATGTGTACGCCTCTACTGGGTATATTGAGAATCATAGTGTGTTGGGTGTGATGTCGAGACGGAAGTATCACTCCAGTCACAGTGGAGATGATGGTCACGTAGGATACGGAACAAGTTCTCTTATATGCTGCAGCTATCGGGATATTATGACTAGGTCATGTTTATCCGATTATAGAGACTAGTTACCAGAGATCCGATATTTGCTTCGTACGGGGCAAACACATTTCCAGCCCCAAGCCTAGCACGTGACATCCGATACTGGATCGAAATATGCAATACTACGTATACTATGCGCGATATAGATCGTATATTCCTATAAGGATATTTCTGAAGAATTGGGTAGGCATGACGCTTTGCTTGAAGCCAACCTTGTCTTGTAAATCGGTACAAATGTAGTACTAGGTACGTACGTGTTCGGATAGTCCAACGATCGAATTTACTGCCAACATATCTGGGGATCTCATGGGTCGCTTCCCGAAGATTCACCGATGACGTATGACTCGCACTTTATTAATCTGGGATTAATTAGATGAGAGAGAAAATTAATCTGGGATTAATTACGGAGATATTTTATCTGGGATAAAATATTATTTAAAGAGAGAAAAATGATTAATTTGGAATTAATCGATAAATTAATATATTCGATATATTAAACGAAATTGGATTTCGACGCAGAATTAAAATTAGATTTTAATTCGGGCAAACGAGTTAATTTAGAATTAATTCGTTAGCGACGTGAATAGTAATTTTACTAGGCATAATTATTTAATTACGTCGCAACGGAAAATTCGTTAATTTGGAATTAGCAAACCCGAACCCGGGAGTGTTTGTGGGCGCACTCGCATTGCGAATTTAAAGCGCGGCCCACAAGTCACATCAAGCGTCAAATCACTAGTCAATCGGTTGATGTGATGTCTAGTCACTTTGAGTGACATGACAACTTGTCATTGTGATGTGAATAGTTAATGTAGGTGGTTGAGGCTTTATTGCATTTGACTTTTGGAAAGCAAAATAAGAAAAATGAATTTTTGAAATTCAAGAAGTGTATTAGATACACAATTTTCACCAACCAACACAATATTCTCTCTTCTCTTTCTTCTTCCATTTCTCTCGGCCTAGGGCCTCTTCCTTCTTCAATTTCTGGTTTCACCGTGAGCCATGGAGAAGCTAAGGAATTTTTGTGGTAAAAAATTCCTAAGTGCTAGCACACTTCCGGGGTCTTGCGAAGGTGATAGGGACCGCACTTGCGAGCATGGAATCACACAAAGCTTGGAGCTTGGAGGAATCACCATTGCCGAATTCATGGAGGACAAAAACTGCACATTGCCGAAAGCATCTCAAAGGGCAGAAAAAGTTTATTTTCTTCGTCGCATCGCTCAACCGATCAATGTAAGTATTCCGTAACTTCTTTGATATATTTGCACGTATGTTTCATTGTTTTATTCGATCCTCAGGACCGTAGAAACCCAACAATGGTATCAGAGCAAAGTTGAGCATGAAACTTGAACTTAGGGTTAAAATTGGGTAAATGATTTTTGAGCATGATTTGATGAAATTGTTTGATTAAGTATGCTTAAATGATGTTTAATTGAAGTTGGATTGGATCAATTTCATGAAATATTGATTGGATCAAATGTTGCCCAAATCTTTGGCTTGGCCGAGAGGTACTACTACCATAAATGTCTTGGTATTTTGTGTTTTTAATCATTGGATGAGTTGGAAACAATTGGGTAATGTTGATTTAAGATTCAATTGGATTGGATTTAAAATCGGACATAAAAATACCCTAAATGCCGAGACTAGTTAGCATGGGAAATTAGTTGATTTTGATTAAAATGTGTTGGACATGTTTTGATGTTAATGAGCATAATTAATTAGGCTATTGATGTTTTGGAAATTTTAATTTGGTAATTAATTATGGCAATACACTTTGAACAATTAAATTGTGAAATTGGAATTTTTGTGATTTAATTAATTGGGCTAATTTTGGAAATTGGGCTTGAAAAGTTGTAATTGGGCTTATTGGGCTTGGTTGTACCAAGATGGGTTTAGGCTAAATTGGTTGGATCCAATTGGGCCCAAAACCATATCCATAAAGTCCAATTATGACTTAATGGACCTTTAACTTTAATTGGGCCTAAATTGATTTCTAGGCTTATAGGGTTGTTCCTTGATTGGGCTTTGGTTGGCGAAGCCCACGCCTTAAGAAATTAATTAAAAGCCCATTGGAATTTTATTAAATAGACATTGGATGTTAAATCGGGCTTTGAGACCCGTAACGGTTAGATTTAGAATCTAAGTCGTAAAGGCTCGTTAATAAAGTGTAATATTTAATTTGGAATTAAATAGCGAATTAGTATTAAATGCAAATTGAATTGGATTTAATTTTGTAGTTTAATATAATTCAAGAATTCATACTTTGAATACTTATTCGCAAAATGAGTTTGACTCACGCAAAATCAAATCGTTGTTTGAACATTGGATGGTCATTAATTATCAGATTAATTAATTGGATTAGATTGATTGATAACATGCTTGTGTGAATACATGGTTGCGATGCGTGAATAATGTATATCAGATGGATATTAGATAGGTGGGGAAGTTTTGGAAATTGTTGTAATAAATTTAGAATTTATTAATTGGACATGCGTGTCCAGCCTATTACCTCCATACTCTTTGTATTTCTCTTCTCACCTATTCCCCTCAATGTAAATAAGGTTTCTTTAGAAGTGTTATGTAACTGGTAGAAGTAATACATGTGCTAGCAGGAGAGAGAAAATAGAGAGATTTGTTCTTGGAACAATGTGTTAAGTATCCATCCGCATATCATTATTATTTTATTTATATGCGACTTATTATGTGTTTAGAATATATGTTTTAGGGTGTATGATGATGAGACCTTAACAAAGATAATAAATTGGTTGCCGATTTGCACGCGAAAAACCCTCAAATAATATTAAGTGTTTTTCCTTCCATTGAGTGATTCTTACTCAAGATCCAAGACTGGCATTGGTTTGTTGGCCAAAGTCAAGGCCTTTGTCCGTCGAGGATGTGTTTGAATCACGAAGGCTTTGTTCCATATCGGTGTCTTGTCCAAGTTGTGATTTGGATGCCAAAGTCAAGATCACTTCTTGTCCATCGACATTGATTATGAAGCTTTCCAAGGTCAATGGGTCACGGTTAACTGGGATCCCTAAGTTTGTTGTGCCAAAGCCAAGGCTTAGTTGATTCAGAGGAAAAAGGTAGGTAATATATTGGATATATTGGCATATATAATATATATGTTTCGGACTTGGATGTCCACCTACTAGAACTAGGAATTGGATGGGATCCAATTGTTCTTAGAGATCTACCTAGTTAATTATCATACAATTTGTTGGCCAAAGTCAAGATTGTGTGATATTTAACGGGATCCTAGCCCACTAGGAAACACGGTTTCCCGAGTACTCAACAGAGGATTAGAGGCTCGCCGAAAAATAGTGGGAGGCAAGTATTAAATTTGCAATATTCATTTAGTTACTTGCCATACGCGCTCAATCAAATTTTTCGTCAAATAAATTAAATGTTAGTTGGACTAATATTTAATAGTTATTTTAAATAAAACAGTTGGACTGTATTCAAACTATTTCATTATAGTTGATTATATAATTGGATTATAGTAATCAATATATTTGATTTAATTAATTATAGTTGATTTTATTATTGGATTATAGTAATCAATATAATTGATTTTAACCAATTAAATTATAGTTGATTAAATAGTTGGACTATAGTAATCATTATAATAAATAGTACCTAAATCGTTGATTGGATAGTTGGACTATAGCAATCAAGATGAAACTGAAAGATTAACGTTTAAAACATAATCCTAGGGAAAATGTTTTTAAATGGTCTAATTTTCAAATTTGGAATAAAACTTCAGGATAGTCCTGAAAACCAAGAAGTTACTTTATTTGATAAAATAACATCTTGAGCCTAAGCCCGGAGTTAAGCAAATAGTAGAACATGATATTTGGAATAATCATGTGATGACAACTTTAGTGCTTAATCCATTATACTTGCCAAATAGACTCCTTAATTTCTTAATCAGAACTAAGGATTAGATCCTTACAGTATGATAATGAAATTGAAGGATCTTCAAAGATCTATCCTTAGAATCATAGAAGTCTATATTGCAATATTAAACTCTTGTAGAGTTAATGGCTATTCTCAACGAGACAAAGCCATAGTTTGCAATAAGGCAAGAAGCGCAAAGCGCACCTTACTTCGATATTCTAGAAGGCCAAGGCTAGGCCGAAGGCTTCTGAGTGGAAAAAGGGAAAAGGCAAAATCATTATAATCTTCTAGGAAGATAAATGAGATATCCCAAAATGTCTGCCTAAATTGTGGCAAACGGAATCGCGGAGCGTGACTTCCGTATGGACAAGGCAGACATGAAGGAATTAAGGACGGGGCATGGCTCCGACTTCAAATATATTTGTCATAAATATGTTCACTGCTAGTATTAAAATTGGATTTTAGATGCTAGATGTGGTACATAAATATGTACTGGTGTGCAGAATCTGCTATGAGCAGGATACTGACTTTAGATGAGATATATCTGCGAATAGGAAACATGATGAAAGTCGCTGTGTTAACCGTAGAAACCTAAGTTTAGGAACTACCCTTCGGGTGTGTACTTAAAATTAGGAAACTGTTACAATGTAACTAGTTTGACTAGATACATTATCTCTATATCAGGGTTTTACCCGTTGCGGGTAAACCTTTATATTCTATAACACTAAAGTGTTTCATTATATAAAAATGATATTGAGATAAACACTTAGATGTGAATAACAACATTTATATTTTGAATATAAATAAATCTCTACGTATAAAATGACAAACAAATAGCTCAAACTGAATTAATCAGTTGAACGAGTTTGTGGCATTGTTGTTCTGGGACATAATTAAACAAGACTCGTATATCCACACTTTTGAAAGTGGATACTAAGGACAAATTTGATTCTATTCAAATAAAGTCTAAGAATCTAGTTTTATTGGGCAAAGTGCCTAAAACACTTTACTTGGTAAAAGTGCAAATGCCACCGAGCTGTTATTAGATGCTTGAGTGACTGGCTATAGGCCAAGTGGTGAGATTGTTAGACAGTTATGACCCATAGCGTCACTATTTTGTAAATGATATTGTATTATTGTACAAAATTAACTATGTAGTAATGAAATTGCCTTTTTACCGTTTTGTAATTTATTTACTTTGATATAAATGGTAAGAGTCCCTATGATTAGTTCCGGATTGTGATGATATGAGACGGTATCAATCCATAAAGGTTTAATCATTAAATATCCCTAGTCGTAGTATTATCGAGATTGGACATCGATAATGCGGAATAGACTAGTACTGCACTTGTGCATGTTGTGAGGGCACAACGGCATAGTTCTCATATATTTAAGTATAGGATACTTATGCAAGTGCGGTAGGAGGTTGTGTTTTACCGATGGTACGGAAAACAGCTTCGCTCTGGATAGACCCCGCGGAATCCCATTGGTAGTATGTCTGCGTGTCTATGGGAGTCCGCTTCAGGGTAGGTGCATATGATCTTAACCTGAGACTTGCATCGCTAGTACTTACGACAATCGGTAAACTTTAGTTTTGGTGGTCCAGGGCTTTAACGGGTTCTGTGTACACCTCTTCTGGATTTATCGAGAATCGTAGTGTATTGGGTGTGATGTCAAGATGGAAGTATCACTTCAGACATATGGAGATGATGATCGCGAGGGATACAGAACTAGTACTCTATAATGGTTGCAACCATCGGGATAATATGACTAGGTCAGGATTATCCGATTCAAAGAGACTGGTTGCTTGATGTCCGATATGTGTATCGTACGGGGCAGACACATCTCCAGCCCCAGGCCTTACATGTGATCATCCGATACTGGTTCGATATACACTATACTACGGTATACTACGCCTGTTATAGATCTTATATTCCAATAAGAATATTTCTGGAGAATTGGGTAGGCATGGCGTTTTGCTAGAGGCTAACCTTGTCTTGTAAATCGGTAAAAACGTAGTACTTGGTACGTACGTATTCAGATAATCTGACGGCCGTATTTACTGCCAACATATCCAGAGATCTCTTGGGTCGCTTCCCGAAGATTCACCAATGACGTATGATTCAAACTCGATTAATCTTGGATTAATTACGGAGAGACTTTATCTTGGATAAAGTACTATACATAGAGAGAGAACGATTAATTTGGAATTAATCGTAAAATTATTATATTCGATATAATAATCGAAATTCGATTTCGACGCGAAATTAAAATTAGATTTTAATTCGGGCAAACGAGTTAATTTAGAATTAATTCGTTAGCGACGTAAATAATAATTTCGCTAGGCGCAATTATTTATTAAATTCGATTTAATTAACGTCGCGACGTAAGTTCGGTATTTCGGAAATATCGAACCCGAACGCGTGAGTGCACGTGGGCCCACTTTCATTTGGAAACGTGTGGGGCCCACATGACACATGTCATATTATGCATTATTTAATTCTAATGCATTGCATGGAGATAGTGTACAATGCACTCAATGGTTTTGCATGGAAATTGAGTGTTTGACACTCTAAGCCATTGCATGATTTGTGTCATAAGTTTATTATTAATTTAATAAATATTATGGCATAAATATAAATTGATTTTTTGTAACAAAAATCATTCAACTCTCCTCTCTCACATTGCCGAAACTACATGCAGTTTTGGGCTCTCCATTTCTTCAATTTTTGTGGCAAGATTTGAAGAAGTTGTGCATTCAAAATCACAACAAAGGCTAGCACCTTCAAGGGATCATACATAGGTGATATGGGAAACTAATCCTTGAGCTTGGAAGGATCAAACTCGACTTGGAGTCCCTCTTTTCTTCTTGGCCGAGAGCTTCACTGCACAAGGGAGGAATTTCGCATCATCTTAGCATCCATTTTCAAGTATTGTGAGTATGATTCCGCCATACTTCAATTAATTCATTCATGTATTTATATATTTTGCTTGTTCTTGTTGATCTTGGGGCTTGGTTATTTTTTCCAACAATGGTATCATTGAGCTAAAGAGCATGCAAATATATTAGGATGTTATTTGGGGAAAATTGTATGAAGCATGATTTGATGAGTTTGCTTGATTAAATATGCTTAGATGTATGTTATTTAGATTATACATCATCAATTTCATGGAAAATAAATTGGATTAATTTTTCCAACCCAAATGAGGCTTGGCCGAATACATGCAAGCATATGGACTAGATGATTTTTTAATTTTAAGACATTAGATGACTTGAAACAATATGGAATGATGATTTGTAACTCGATTGGATTGAAAACGAAATCGGAACCATTTTAATCACCTTGGCCGAATGCTTGATGGAGGATTAGGGACTTGATTTTTTGATTAAATAATGTTGGACATATATTTAAGATAAAAATATGATTAATGGATTAATTTGATATTTTGGGAATATTGATTTAAAGGATTAATCATGATAATACACTTTAATTAATTAAGTTATAAAATTTGGAATTTTAAAATTTGGTTAGTTGGGCTTAATTTTGAATTGGGCCTAAAACTATTATATTTGGACATAATGGGCTTGGTTGGGCCAAGTAGATTTGGACCATTTGGATTGGATCCAAAATGGGCCTAAATCACACCATTTAAGCCCAAATGTAATAAATGGGCTTTTATGTTTAATTGGGCCTTATGGGCTTGATATTGATTTTATGGCATATGAGGGTGATTCCTTATTGGGCTTGGTAATTGGGTTTGACCCATACATTGACCAAAACCCAAGCCTAAAGAAATCAATTGAAAGCCCATCGGACTTTAATTAAACGGACATTAGATGTTAGTTGGGCTTTGAGACCCGATTGTATTAGATTTGGAATCTAAGTTATAAAAGCACAATAAAAGTGTAAATATTTAATTTAGAATTAAATAATAGGATTAGTATTGAATACGACTTAAATTGGATTTAACGAGTAGTTCGATATAATTCGTGAATTCATACTATAAGTATTTATTCTCAAATTGAGTTGGACTCGCGCAAATGCAAACAATTGTTTGAACATTGTATTGTCACCTAATTAAAGACTAATTAATTGGATTTGATTGGTTGTATAACATGCCTTGAATGAATGAATGTGGATGTGATGTATGAATAGTGTATATCGGATGGATATTAGAAGGGAAGGGTAATTTTAGAAATTATTGTAAATTTAGAATTATAAATTGGACCTGCGTGTCCAGCCTTTCTCTTATTGTCTCTTTGTATTCTCTTCTCACCTAATTCCCCTCAATGTAAATGAGGTTTCTCTTATTGTATTATGTAATTGGGTAAGAGTAGAATAGTGTGCTAGCGGGGAGAGGAAAGGGAGTGATTTGTTCTAGGAACAAGTTGTTGTTCATATCCATCCGTATATCGCTATTACTTTACTTTACACGCGCTTTATGATGTTTTAGAAGCATGCTTAAGGGTGTATGATGATGAGACCTAACAAAGATAAATTAATTGGTTGCCAATTACGCGAAAAATCCCTCAAACAATATTAAGCGATTTTCCTTCCGTTGAATGATTCTTTCTCAAGATCCGAAATTGGCATTGGTTTGTTGGCCAAAGTCAAGACCTTTGTCAATTGAGGATGTGTTTGAATCATGAGAGTTTTGTTCCACATCGGTGTCCTGTCCAAGTTGTGATTTGTTGGCCAAAGTCAAGATCACTTCTTGTCCATCGACATTGATTACGAAACTTTCCTCGTCAATGGGTCCCGCTTAACTGGAATCATTAGGTTTGTTGTGCCAAAGCCAAGGCTTAGTTGATTCAGAGGAAATGGTTAGGAAAATGTATTGGATGCATTGACATATGTATATGTTTCGGACTTAGATGTCCACCTACCGGATCTAGGAATTGGATGGGATCCAATTGATCTTCGAGATCTACCTAGTTAAATATCATACAATTTGTTGGCCAAAGTCAAGGTTGTGTGTTATTTAACGGGATCCTAGCCCACTAGGAAATTGGATTTCCCGAGTACTCAACAGAGGGTTAGAGACTTGCAGAAAATAGTGGGAGGCTAGTATTGAATTTGCAATTATCGTTCAGATACTTAGCTTTACGCGCTTACACAACTTATTTCGTCAATATTTACACATTAGTTGGACTAATACAATGTTATTTTTTTTTATGTAACAGTTTGACTGTACCCACATATCGTTAACTAGATAATTAGATTATCGTAGTTAAGATGGCAAACAAAGGAAATGTCCGTGACATAATCATGGGTGATAATGTGTTCAAGGGCACCAACTTCGCCGACTGGGAAATGAACCTAAGGATAGTCCTTGGGGCGGAGAGGATACTGTATACGATACAAAAACCTCTCGGGCCTAAGCCCACTGAGCCACTTGAGCTGGAGTTATGGAAAACTCACAGTGATGATTGTGACACGGCTCAGTCGATCATGCTTGCTTCAATGACTCAACACTTTCGCCGCCAGAATAGGGACTTGGATCCTTATAATATGATGGCAAGATTGCAAGATCTTCACCGCACTAATAAGCGGATGGCGAGGTACGAGTTAGTGAAGAAAATTTTCGCTCCCGTATGACTGATGGTAGTTCTGTTGAGGTCCATGGGACTCAAATGATAGCCGATATTGATGAATTGGCTAATATGGGTATAGTCTTGGAGGCTGAGCTGTCTATAGATGTACTTCTACAGTCACTACCCGATACTTGGAAACAGATTGTCATCAACTACAAATTGATGAATTCGGATGATACTCTTGGAGAGTTATTATCGATTCTCAAGGAGTCAGAGAAAGAGCTTCTGAAAGGCAACAAGCGCGAGGCGCACTTTGCATCAACATCTCAAACGCCGAAAGCTGGGCTCAAGGCAACTGGGGGTGTTAAGAAGAAAAAGCATAGAAACAAAGGCAAGGCCAAGTCAACAAAGGCTTCTGGGAAGCCAAGGGACAAGTCTCAAGATGTTTGCCTGAAATGCGGCAAGAAAGGTCACTGGAAGCGTGACTGCCGCATGAACAAGGGACACAAGGAGGACATACAGGCGGGCAAGGCACCGGCCTCAGGTATGTTTGTTATTGAGATAAATATGACTACTTCTAGTCTTAATAAAAATTGGATTTTTGATTCTGGCTGTGGTTCTCATATTTGTACTGATGTGCAGGATCTGCATGATAGCAGGAGACTGGCTTCGGGGGAGGTAGATCTACGAGTTGGAAATGGAACTTCTGTTGCTGTTTTGGCCGTAGGCACTTTTGTTTTGGAACTGCCCTCGGGGCATGTACTTAAACTAAATGACTGTTATTTTGTTCCTAGTTTAACTAGGAATATTATTTCTGTATCTTTGTTAACCCAGTATGGGTACACTTTTGTATTTAAAAACACCAGGTGTTATTTATATAAAGATGATGCAGAAATTTGCACTGCCGATGCAAATAATGGTCTTTATATTTTGAATATAAATAAATCTCCAAAACGTAAAATAACAAACAAAAGGCTCAAAATGAGTAATCCAAAGGAAGAAACTTATTTGTGGCATTGTCGTCTGGGACACATCAACAAGACTCGCATATCCACACTTTCGAAGAGTGGGTACTTGGACGGATTTGATCCAAATTCATATGACGTCTGCGAATCTTGTTTATTAGGCAAAATGCCTAAATCACCTTTTAGTGGTAAAGGTGAACGCGCCACTGAACTGTTAGCCCTCGTTCATAGTGACGTTTGTGGGCCCATGTCTAGCCAGGCTAGAGGTGGATATCGATACTTCGTAACCTTTACGGATGATGCATCGCGTTATGGTTATGTGTATCTAATGATGCACAAGTCGGAAACTTTTGAGAAATTCAAAGAGTTTCGACACGAAGTTGAAAAAACAAACAGGCAAGAGTATTAAGACATTACGGTCGGACCGTGGTGGCGAATACTTAAGTAATGAGTTTCAAGATTACTTGAAAGAATATGGTATTCTTTCACAATGGACTCCTCCTGGAACACCACAATTAAATGGTGTGTCTGAACGGAGAAACCGTACCTTGCTTGACATGGTAAGGTCGATGATGAGTCGCACTGAGCTACCTATATCCTTCTGGGGACATGCATTAGAAAGTGCAATTCTTATTTTGAATAGGGTTCCGTCAAAGTCTGTTGAACAGACTCCGTATGAGATATGGACAGGAAAGAAACCAGGTTTCTCATTCCTGAAGATTTGGGGTTGCTGGGCATACGTCAAACGTTTGGAAGGTACCAAACTTGAACCCAAATCAGATAAATGCCTATTTGTTGGATATCCTAGGGAAACCAAAGGATATTACTTCTATTACCCACAAGAGAACAAAGTATTTGTTGCTCTACATGCGGTTTTCCTTGAGAAGGAATTCCTAAATGCAGTGTTTAGTGGGAGGAAAGTAGAACTCGATGAAAGTCGTAGTGATACTGTTCCTGGCAATGAATCGAGAACGGAACATGAACAGTCCATCCAGGATGAGACTGAACCACAATCTTCAATTACACAAGGACTACGTAGGTCGGAGAGAGTCAGGGTAATACCTGAGAGGTATGGATTCCTGATCTCACCTCATGTAGATATTAATCTTATTGAGGATACTGAACCGGCTACGTATGAGGAAGCGATACAAGGTATCGAATCCACTTTATGGCAAGAGGCCATGAAGGCCGAAATGGATTCCATGTATACCAACCAAGTTTGGACACTAGTTGATGCACCAGAAGGCGTAAAGCCTATTGGATGCAAATGGGTCTTCAAGAAGAAGACCGACATGGATGGCAACGTACAAACGTACAAAGCTAGGCTCGTAGCGAAGGGGTATCGTCAACAACTTGGAGTTGATTATGACGAAACTTTCTCACCCGTTGCCATGATTAAATCCATTCGGATAATGCTTGCGATAGCTGCATATTACGATTACGAAATATGGCAGATGGACGTTAAAACCGCTTTCCTTAACGGAAACCTGTTGGAGGATGTTTATATGCAACAACCTGACGGTTTTATCGCACCAAGACTTGCAAACAAGGTTTGTAAGTTAAATCGGTCCATTTATGGACTGAAGCAAGCATCGAGGTCATGGAACCAACGTTTTGATGAGGTCATAAAAGAATATGATTTCATTCAAAACGTAGATGATCCTTGTGTATATAAGAAGGTTAGTGGGAGTGCACTGACTTTTATTGTCCTTTATGTCGACGATGTATTGCTTATAGGCAATGACATTCCCATGTTAACGTCGGTGAAAGCTTGGCTTTCATTGAAATTCTCCATGAAAGATCTGGGAGAAGCAGCTTTTATTCTAGGAATAAAGATCTACAGGGATAGATCTAGAAGGCTACTTGGACTCTCCCAGAGTACATATATTGATAAAGTGTTGAAGAGATTCAACATGGATCAGTCCAAGAGGGGACTGTTGCCAACATCACATGGCGTCTATCTATCTAGGGACATGTGTCCTAAAACACAAGATGAGAGAGACAACATGAGTCGGACTCCGTTCGCCTCGGCAGTTGGATCGATCATGTATGCCATGATATGTACACGACCTGATGTGTCCTATGCTTTGAGCATGTGTAGTCGATATCAGGCCGATCCAGGAAAGGATCACTGGATGGCGGTTAAGAGTATCCTTAGGTATCTTAAGAGAACTAAGGATGTTTTTTAATCTATGGAGATGGAGAACTTGAGGTATCTGGGTATACCGATGCAAGTTTCCAAACCGACAGAGACGACTTCAAGTCGCAAACCGGGTACATATTTTGCTTGAATAACGGAGCAGTGAGCTGGAAATCTTCCAAGCAAGATACTGTTGCCGATTCAACAACTGAAGCGGAGTACATTGCAGCAGCTGAAGCAGCAAAGGAAGCGGTTTGGATCCGAAAATTCCTAGTTGGATTAGGAGTAGTTCCATTAGCAGCTGAGCCCGTTTTATTGTATTGTGACAATAGCGGGGCCATAGCGCAGGCTAAGGAACCAAGGTCTCATCAACGATCCAAACATGTTCTTCGACGATTCCATCTGATTCGAGAGATCATACATCGTGGCGATGTGAAGATCGAAAAGATCGCATCAGAGGACAACATTGCAGATCCGCTGACGAAAATAATTCCTCGGGAAAAGTTTGAGCGACACATACATAGTTCAGGTATTAGATGCTTGAGTGACTGGCTATAGGCCAAGTGGGAGATTGTTAGACAGTTATGACCCATAGCGTCACTATTTTGTAAATGATATTGTATTATTGTACAAAATTAACTATGTAGTAATGAAATTGCCTTTTACCGTTTTGTAATTTATTTACTTTGATATAAATGGTAAGAGTCCCTATGATTAGTTCCGGATTGTGATGATATGAGACGGTATCAATCCATAAAGGTTTAATCATTAAATATCCCTAGTCGTAGTATTATCGAGATTGGACATCGATAATGCGGAATAGACTAGTACTGCACTTGTGCATGTTGTGAGGGCACAACGGCATAGTTCTCATATATTTAAGTATAGGATACTTATGCAAGTGCGGTAGGAGGTTGTGTTTTACCGATGGTACGGAAAACAGCTTCGCTCTGGATAGACCCCGCGGAATCCCATTGGTAGTATGTCTGCGTGTCTATGGGAGTCCGCTTCAGGGTAGGTGCATATGATCTTAACCTGAGACTTGCATCGCTAGTACTTACGACAATCGGTAAACTTTAGTTTTGGTGGTCCAGGGCTTTAACGGGTTCTGTGTACACCTCTTCTGGATTTATCGAGAATCGTAGTGTATTGGGTGTGATGTCAAGATGGAAGTATCACTTCAGACATATGGAGATGATGATCGCGAGGGATACAGAACTAGTACTCTATAATGGTTGCAACCATCGGGATAATATGACTAGGTCAGGATTATCCGATTCAAAGAGACTGGTTGCTTGATGTCCGATATGTGTATCGTACGGGGCAGACACATCTCCAGCCCCAGGCCTTACATGTGATCATCCGATACTGGTTCGATATACACTATACTACGGTATACTACGCCTGTTATAGATCTTATATTCCAATAAGAATATTTCTGGAGAATTGGGTAGGCATGGCGTTTTGCTAGAGGCTAACCTTGTCTTGTAAATCGGTAAAAACGTAGTACTTGGTACGTACGTATTCAGATAGATAATCGCTTGGGTCGCTTCCCGAAGATTCACCAATGACGTATGATTCAAACTCGATTAATCTTGGATTAATTACGGAGAGACTTTATCTTGGATAAAGTACTATACATAGAGAGAGAACGATTAATTTGGAATTAATCGTAAAATTATTATATTCGATATAATAATCGAAATTCGATTTCGACGCGAAATTAAATTAGATTTTAATTCGGGCAAACGAGTTAATTTAGAATTAATTCGTTAGCGACGTAAATAATTTCGCTAGGCGCAATTATTTATTTAAATTCGATTTAATTAACGTCGCGACGTAAGTTCGGTATTTCGGAAATATCGAACCCGAACGCGTGAGTGCACGTGGGCCCACTTTCATTTGGAAACGTGTGGGGCCCACATGACACATGTCATATTATGCATTATTTAATTCTAATGCATTGCATGGAGATAGTGTACAATGCACTCAATGGTTTTGCATGGAAATTGAGTGTTTGACACTCTAAGCCATTGCATGATTTGTGTCATAAGTTTATTATTAATTTAATAAATATTATGGCATAAATATAAATTGATTTTTTGTAACAAAAATCATTCAACTCTCCTCTCTCTCACATTGCCGAAACTACATGCAGTTTTGGGCTCTCCATTTCTTCAATTTTTGTGGCAAGATTTGAAGAAGTTGTGCATTCAAAATCACAACAAAGGCTAGCACCTTCAAGGGATCATACATAGGTGATATGGGAAACTAATCCTTGAGCTTGGAAGGATCAAACTCGACTTGGAGTCCCTCTTTCTTCTTGGCCGAGAGCTTCACTGCACAAGGGAGGAATTTCGCATCATCTTAGCATCCATTTTCAAGTATTGTGAGTATGATTCCGCCATACTTCAATTAATTCATTCATGTATTTATATATTTTGCTTGTTCTTGTTGATCTTGGGGCTTGGTTAATTTTTCCCAACAAATAAAGAACTGACTACGGATGAGGAATTTTTTGTTTTTGAATGATACAAGGTATCGACTCCCGAAATGGATTTCATGTATATCAACCAGTTTGGATACTAGTGTTGTTACCGGAAGGCATTGGCCTAGTGTACTATATAAGCTTCAAGGAAGACATACATGGAAGGCAACATACCAACGTACAAAGCTAGGCTTGTAGCGGAAAGGTATCGTTATCAACATTGTGTCGATTATGATGAAACCTTTTAACCTGTTGCCATTGTTAAACATTTTGGATAATGCTTGCTGATGTTGGCATATTTCATTTATGAAATATGACAACTATATGCCAAAACCACATTCCTTAACGGAAACCTTTTAGAGGATGTTTAAAACATCCTAACGGTTTTGGTCGTACCAAAACTAGCAAACAGGTTGCAGGTTTTATTCGATCCATGTATGATTGAAGCAAGCATTGAATCTTGTAATTATCGTTTTGATGTAATCAAAATTGGAAATCTTCCAAGCAAGATACTGTTTACTGAATAAACAACAAAAGTGGGTTATTGCTAGCGCTGAGGCAGCAATAGAAGCCATTTGGGTCGATAAAATCTAATTAGATTAGATATAGTTCTTAGCAGCTGAGCTAGGCTACAACTCGCAGGCTAAAGAATTAATGGTCTCATCAACGATCCAGATAAATACTTCGACTATTTATCTGATTCATTCAAATCATACATCGTGGCGATGTGATGATCGTATAATCGCATCAGATGATAATCATGCAAATCCGCTGACGAAAGTCTTTCTCAGTAGTTTCGAGCGAACCGTACATAGTTCGGGTGTAGACACATCGAGTGACTGGCTATAGACCAAGAGGGAGATTGTTGGACAGTATGACCCATAGCGTCACTATTTTTACAGATCATGGTGTTGTTGTACAAATTAACTATGTGACAAAGGAAATTGCTCTCTTATCATTTGTAATTAGATTACCTAGATGTATAAATGATGGAGGTCCTTATGATTAGTTCCTGGATTGAGATGATATCAGACAGTATCAATCCACGAAGGTTTAATCATTAATATCCATAGTCAAAGTATTATCAAGATTGGCATCGATCATGCGGAAAAGACTAGTATTACACTTGTGCGCGTTGTGAGGGCATAATGGCATAGTTATCATATATTTGGGTATAAGATACTCATGCAAGTGTAGTAGGAGGTTGTGTTTTACCAATGGTAACGGAAAACAGCGTCGCTCTGGATAAACCCCTCGGAATTCCATTGGTAGTATGACTATGTGTCTATGGAAGTCCAAATTAGGGTAGGTGTATTTGGTCTTAACCTGAGACTTGCACCGCTAATACTTGCGACAATCAATATACTTTGGTTTTAGGTCGTCCAGGGCTTTAACAGGTTCTGTGTATGCCTCTGTTGGGTATATTGAGAATTGTAGTGTGTTGGGTGCGATGTCGAGATGGAAGTATCACTCCAGTCATAATGGAGATGATGGTCACGTAGGATACGAAACTGGTTCTCTTATATGTTGCAGTTATCAGGATATTATTACTAGGTCATGTTTATCCGATTATAGAGACTAGTTACCAAAGATCCGATATGTGCTTCGTACGGGGCAGACACATTTCCTGCCCCAGGCCTACCACGTGACATCCGATACTGGATTGAAATATGCAATACTACGTATACTACGTCTGATATAGATCGTATATTCCTGTAAGGATATTTCTGGAGAATTGGGTAGGCATGGCGCTTTGCTAGAAGCCAACCTTATCTTATAAATTGGTACAAACGTAGTACTAGGTATAAGATGTGTCTTGAAACATGTTCTTTATTATCTTTGAGATATTACGAATTGGTTTCTTATAATTGGAGAATAAAGTTCGCAACATTATGGTCAAATTAGTTCTGAGTCCAATTATGACGTTAGACGGTCTACGTCATGAAGAGTCAGAAAAGATATAGTGATAGTGTCACGGATGATTCTACTGTATGAGTGGAATTAGTTGCAACTTATGAAGTGGCATAGTGACCTTATAGATTAGAAGTTTGTTATTAGTGTTGTGTTTGCGGTTGTCTATATAGTATTTTGGATTTGGTCCGTAAATACTAGACAACTTAGTAGTTGAAGTACAATGTTGATGTGGCATCTAAGTCATATTGATGTAGAACTTAGTTTCTACATAATATGAATGATGTTGGCTAAGGGAAATAGTTGTTTTTGTTGGACAAACTCAATATGTCATAGCGGGTTTACTTATTGTTGGGTACCTTTTGAGCACTATGTGAGTTCTTGAGGGTCATACGTATGTGATACACATTAAGATATGTATATGATACCGTGGATTGACACTAGAGAAAGTTAGAGAAATTGTTAGTGTTGGCGCTCGGAACGCCAATCCGGATTGTATTTATGTCTGATTCATGAATACGAGCAATACTTTTTCCCATAATATTACTTATTTATGGTTGCACATCTTGTCTTTTATTATATATATTCGTTCTAATTCATTAGATTGAAACTAAATCATGTTTAATGATATATATATATATATATATTTGACAAATATCCGATAATATATTATGCAGTGTATAATTGCAACATAGCTTGTAATTGACATTGGGAAGTGTCACTACTAGAAATATATTATCAAATTAAATTCTTGGTCAAGATTTACTAAAACAGATCGGTTAGTAAAATCCGTTGAGACCAGTACATGTCGTATATCGGACTTGGTCCGATGGTTTATCCCAATGAACTATGAGTCTCGGGAGACTCATATAGACGTCTAGGTGTTTATTTGATAAACACTGAAGATTACCTAATATATGGTACATCAACGTCAATAGTAATCTTCTCGGGTTGAGTAGCATAGTGATTCTTTGACTTGAGATACCACTGTAGATATATGAGTTTCCTCCACACTTAGATGGCAGTCTCGTCACCGATCTATTAAGATCAGACTTCCGCCTGTCCTTTGGGTGTTGACTAATGCTCATGATATCCTTTTGTATCAAGATATGATCCGTCAATCCTGTATACAGGGCATAGGTATTCATTATATGATTACCAATCTGTTAAATACATGGTCGTGGTATGCTTCGGAAGTAAGTTTCGAGTGTTATTTAGAATATTGCTAATAGATACGTCGATAGGTTTATACCTATAGAGATTTGACGTTAATATCTATATCTCTTGGATAATCTTGATACCTGTGACGGAGGGATTATACTTATGCAATGACCTCGACCTGTATGATTCAGTGGGTTTATCCGTTGTCGTCATAATTTATAGGTGGATGAATTGTTGACACGAAATTAGATTTCGTGATGGATATGACTGAATCTAGAGAGTCTCACTAATGAAATATACTCGTAGAGCACTAGGGCAACTTTTATGAATAATATAGATTATTTATAAATCGTTTAACCGTTAAACAAAAAATTACATGCAAAAAGACCTAACTGTCATTTCCTAATTAATGTAGATTTGTATTTAATATTTGATTTAATTAAATATACATTAATTAAATGTCAAATTGAGATATTTGACATATATCATTATATATGTATTTGAGTTATTTAATGTAAATATAATACAAATATTTAAGATATTTGTATTTAATTATTTAATTATTTAAATATTAAATGATTAAAGTAATTATTTTATAAATATCTTATGCCATGATTAATGTTAGGAAATGGTACCATTGATTGGTAACACTTGTTGATTTACTTTAAGGTGATAGTTACCAAATCAAACAAGTAACTTATGAAATGAAATTGAAATAAAATTAAAAAACAAATATCTTGTATTTGCTTCCTACATATTCACGCCAATTTGGAGGAAATTATGTAAGGTCTTTTGTTTCATTAAAAAAAAAAACCCAAGTTACCAAATAAATTACAAGTAAAGTTTGAGAGACTTGTTGGAAAGATGTTTGCATGTTTATTAACAAAGTATGCTTATAATTAGTTATTAAGCCTTCTTTTGATTAAATAGTAATCAAGTTGCCATTCTAGATTTTTAGAGCCACTCATTTATGACCTAGAATTGTTCTTGAGTTATTTCAAGTGGTGAGACTTGTTTGGTGTGTTAAAGTATTGAATTTATTCAATTTAGTGTAAATTGATCAATTGAAGTAATTTGAGAATTTAGGATTCTTAACCTATTCCAATTTTGGGGCTTTATATATATGTGATATATTATGATGTATATATAATGTATATCAAATTTGAGATTAATTGGATTTGATTTTGACTTGTTTTGAACAAGATTGGACTAAATTACAAAAATTGAAAACCTTAAGGGGCTCTCGCTAATTTTGTCTTTTAGTGGGGATTTTATTGAAATTTATATTTTGATGTGTTGGACATGTTGAAAATCATTTTAGAACTGATTTGGAATCATCTAAATTATATTTGAAAATTTGAGCACTAAAATTAACAAAATGCAAAGTTTTTGGGTCAAACTGTAATTTTCAATAAATATTATTTCCTGGAAAAAATTTCAGTTTTGAGTAATTAAAATAAATAAGTTTATTTTAATTGCCCAAGAAAAATAATTATTAGAAATTGTTTCGGAGTGAAAATGCGAAAATAGCGAAAAATGGCGTTACTAGGTACCGACTACCCAAACAGTGAATTGGTCACTGTTCGGGCACCCCACGAACTGTCCAAATATTTTTGGGGCTGACCTGGGCAGTCCCCATGTGTATTGGTCGGTCTGTTCGGTCGGAAACACATTTTATGCTATCTTACGAAAAAATGTTTTCGTAAACGTTTATAAATTATTTATGTAATTATATGTGATCGAATAAATTGGTTTAGGTGAAATATGAATGAATTATTAATATTGGATATTGAATAATTTATTCGTAAGATAAAAAATTTTAAACTTTGATTTCGCCGGAACATCGTTTCTTCCGCTGCGTCACCCTGATCCCCAACATTACAATGTACCACGAATCCATGGATTTAAAGGATTATTAATCCCATAATAAATACCTATACCCTGTACACAGGACTGACGGATCCTATCTTGATACACACCAGATATAATGAGCATGAGTCCACACCCAACGAACTGAAAAAAGGTCTGATCTTAATAGATCAGTGACGTGACTGCCATCTAAGTGTAGAGGATAACTCATATATCCACAGTGGTATCTCAAGTCAAAGACTCACTATGCTACTCAACCTGAGAAGATTCCTATTGATGGTTGTGTACCATCTATTTGGTAATCTTCAGTGAGTCGTTCAGTTTTTACCAAATAAACACCTACACGTCTATACGAGTCTCCTGAGACTAGTGGTTCATTGGGATAAACCATCAGACCATGTCACAATATACGACATGTACTGGTCTAAGCAGATTTTTACTAACCGACATGTGTTAGTAAATCTTGACCAAGAACTTTATTTGATAATATATATCTAGTAGTGACACTTGCCAATGTTAATTACAAGCTTCGTTGTAACTGCGCACTACGATAATATATCGGGTCTTTCTCTAATATATATATATATATTATATATATATATATATATATATATATATATATATATATATATATCACTAAACATGATTTAGGTTCAATCTAATGAATTAGATCGAATATATATATTAAAAGACAAAAGGATGTGCAACCAAAAATAAGTAATATTATAGAAAAAATGTATTACTCGTATTCATGAATCAGACATAAATACGATCCAGATTGGCACTCCGAGCACCAACCCTAACAAACCGATGTTACCCTGCCGACCAACGGTGGCCGAAGAATGGCTGGCAAAAGCAGAAATAATGGATGCGATTTTTGGAGGTAAGGGGTCGAGTGGGTTTATTTGTGAATTTATGTCATTTTTGCAATTCCTTGAAACTAAAGGGTATTTATAAGAAAGTTCCTGAAAATTACATTCTAACCCCCAAAAATTGCTTCTAGGTTCCTCACATGGGTTGTTCATCTCGGAAAAACGAGTCCATTGGTTCAAGTATCAACTGAATCTGAATTCATTTGCTATTTGTATGACCAAAACAAAAAACCTTTATGCATATAACAATATAATCAGAAACCGTGTAACCGGTTCTTGAAACCATGCATTTTCCAACGCGACAAAACATCACTTAAAAATATTCCAACACATAAAGTCTTATTTTCGAATATCATTCAGTTCTAAATTCTAAACTTAAATTAGGAAATCTTCCAGAATCGTTTCGAAAAATATTCGGAACATTATATTCTTCCCCTTATAAAAATTTCATCCTCGAAATTTCTCCATCCTTATGTCTGATCATTCAGAACCGAACACATGTACATTATAATCTTATCCGTATTTGGAAGTCACCTCATTTTACAGCTTTTCAAAAGTTACGTATTTTATACATCAATACAAATTATGTTATTTCAAAACAAACACATCGAATCAAACATTTCATGCCAGAAACAAGCCAAACTTGTAATTTCAATTCACATTCATTTATAATAACACACTCAAACCGTTTCAAGTTAATCCTGTCGGGTTTTCTAGGTCAAACCAAGATCAATTAAGCAAGAAATCATGTGAATACAACAAAGTAAGAATGCTGAAAATACTCACTTTGAATTGTTTTGGATGTAGGAGATAACAAAAATTTCAAGCCTTTGTGTTGTGCTCCAAGCTCCCATTGATGTATTTAAAGCTTCCAAACATCTCATTGAATTCCAAACTCATTGATATGTTTCCCTTACACCTTTGTAAGACTCCTTTAATGTGCTAGCATTGTTGATTTTGAAGCAAAATCAAGAAGCAAATGAGCCCTAGGCTCACGGTAATTGAGAGGAAAAACAAGGCCAAGTTTCGGCCATGATGAAGATAGAAACAGAGAGATGAGTGTTGTGTTTTGTTTTCTAAAAACCTAATACCAAAAGTCTCACAAAGTTTGGTATATGCTTTTCCAAAAAGCAAAACAAACATTTGGAGGGAAAATGGCATTAATTGCTCTCAACTACTCCCATCACTCAAAAAGTGACTTGAATCACATCACATAAAGTTTATCTGACTTCCATCATAAAAGGTGACTTGCGATGTGACTTGTGGGCCCTACTTTAATTCAAAATCCGAGTGGGCCCGCAAACACATTCTGGGCTCGGGTTCGTTAATTCCAAATTAACGGATTTTCCATTGCGACATAATTAAATCAAATTTAATTAAATAATTATGCCTAGTAAAATTACTATTCACGTCGCTCGTGAATTAATTCTAAACTAATTCGTTTGCCCGAATTAAAATCCAATTTTAATTCTGCATCGAAATCTAATTTCGATTAATATATCTAATATATTATTTTATCGATTAATTCCAAATTAATCGTTCTCTCTCTTCTAATAGTATTTTATCCAAGATAAAATTTCTCTGTAATTAATCCTAGATTAATTTTCTCTCTCATCTAATTAATCCCAAATTAATCATGTTCGAGTCTTACGTCATTGTTGAATCTTCGGGAAGCGACCCATGAGATCTCTGGATATGTTGGCAGTAAATTCGGTCATCGGAGTATCCGAATACGTGCTTACCTAGTACCACGTTCTTACCGATTACAAGACATGGTTGGCTTCTAGCAAAGCACCGTGCCTACCTAATTCTCCAGAAATATTCTTTTAAGGAATATGTATTCTATGTCAGGCGTAGTATACATCGTATTGCATATTGCGATCCAGTATCAGATGTCAAATGCTAGGCCTAGGGTTGGAATTGTGACTGCCCCATACGAAGCATATATCAGATCTCTCGTAACTGGTCTCTATAATCGGATAAGCATGACCTAGTCATATTATCCTGATGACTGCAGTACATAAGAGTACTAGTTCCGTATCCTACATGATCATCATCTCCATATGACTAAAGTGATACTTCCATCTTGACATCACACCCAATACACTATGATTCTCAATATACCCAGAAGAGGCGTACACAGAACCTGTTAAAGCCCTGGACGACCAAAACCAAAGTATATTGATTGTCGCAAGTATTAGCGATGCAAGTCTCAGGTTAAAACCAAATACACCTACCCTGATTCGGACTTCCATAGACACATAGTCATACTACCAATGGAATTCTGAGGAATCTATCCAGAGCGAAGCTGTTTCCGTAACATCGGTAAACACAACCTCTTATCACACTTGCATAAGTATCCAATACTTAAATATATGAGAACTATATTTTTATGCTCCCACAACGTGCACAATTGAAATACTAGTCTATTCCGCATTATCGATGTCCAATCTCGATAATACTACGACTAGGGACATTTTAATGATTAAACCTTAGTGGATTAATATTGTCTCATATCTTATTAATCCGGAACTAATCATATGGACTTTTATCATTTATATATCCCGGTAATCCAATTACAAATGATAAAATAGCAATTTCCTTTGTCACATAGTTAATTTGTACAACAACACCATGTTCTGTACAAATATTGATGCTATTGGTCATAATTGTCCAACAATCTCCCACTTGGCCTATAGCCAATCACTCAAGTGTCATACACCTGAACTATGTACGGGTCGCTCAAACTTCTGCTGAGAAACAACTTTCGTCAGCGGATTTGCATGGTTATCATCTGATGTGATTTATTCGATCATCACATCACCACGATGTATGGTCCGACAAATCAGATGAAATAATTAAAGTACATATTTGGATCATTGATGAGACCATTAATTCTTTAGCCTGTGTTGTAGCCTAGCTCAGCCGCTAACAGAATTACACCTAATCTAATTAAGATTATACAGATCCAAAACGTTTCTTTTACTGCCTCAACTGCAGCTATATTTCGCTTTTGTTGTTTATTCGGGAATAGTATCTTGCTTGGAAGATTTCCAGCTTACTGTTCCGTTATTCAAACTATATAGTACCCTTATTATGACTTATAGTCGTTTTTGTCGATTAGGAAACTTGCAACGGTGAACCCAGTCACTTTAAATTCTCATTCTCCATAGCTTAAGAAAGCATCTTTAGTTCGTCTAAGATACTTAAGGATGTTCTTAACATCAATCCAGTGACCATCACTTGGATTGGCCTGATTGTGACTCCTTATGCTCAAAGCATATGAGACACCATGTCGTGTACATTTATTTCAATATACGATTTCTAGGAGAGTGCCAACAACATTTAGATCTATCCCAGTAGATCCTTATTCCTAGAATAAAGGTTGCATCTCCCAAGTATTCTATGGAGAATTTTCATGAAAGCCAAGCTTTCACCGATTGTTTTATGGGAATGTCATTTCCAAGAAATGACATGTCATCATTTTATAGGATAATCACTATCAGTGCGCTCCCACCAACCTCCTTATATACACAAGAATCATCTTTGTTTTGAATTAAATCACATACCATTATGATTACATCAAAACGATGGTTACAAGAATTCAATGCTTGCCTCAATCCATAAATGGATCGAATTAACTTGCAAACCTTGTTTGCATTTTTTGGTATGACAAAACCGTCAGGATGTTGTAAACATCCTCCTAAAGGTTTCTTTTAAAGGAAAGTGATTTTGACGTTTCGCTGCCATATTTCATAAATGAAACATGCAGCAGTAGCAAGCATTATCCAAATGGATTTAATTATGGAAATGGTTAAAAGGTTTCATCATAATCGACACAATGTTGATAACGATACCTTTTCGCTACAAGCCTAGCTTTGTACATTTGTATGTTGCCATCCATGTTTGTCTTCCTTGAAGACTCATATAGTGCTATTAGGCACAATGCCTTCTGGTACTTCAACCAGTGTCCAAACTTGGTTGGTATATATGAAATCCATTTCGGACTTCATGACACTTTGCCATGAAAGGAGTCGATACCTTGTATCACTTCCTCATACGTATTCGGTTTGTTTTCCTCAATAAGATTGACATCTTCATGAGGTGAGATCAGAAACCCATAACACCCAGGTTGTTTTCTGACTCTCTCCGACTTACGCGGTTCTTGTGTATTCGAAGATTGTGGTACAGTTTCATCCCTGATGAACTATTTGTGTTCCATTAAGGAATCAGTGCCTGGAACAGTATTACTATGATTTTCATCGAGTTTTACTTTCCTCCCACTTACCACTGCATATAGGTATTCCTCTTAGGAAAACCGCATGGCGAACAACAATTACATTGTTCTCTTGTGAGTTGTATAAGTACTATACTTTGGTTACCTTAGGATAACACAAAAATTAGGCACTTATCCGATTTGGGTTCTAGTTTGGTATCATCTAAACATATGCCTAGCATTACCAAATCTTCAGGAATGAGAAAATCCGATTTCTTTCATGTTCATATCTAATATGAAGTCTGTCAAACATATTTTCATGGAACCTTATTCAAAATAAGTATTGCACTGTTTAATGCATATCCCTAGAAGGAAAATTGTAGCTCAGAGCGACTCATAATTAACCTTACTATGTCCAACAAAGTTCGGTTTCTCTATTCGGACACACCGTGAAATTGAGGTGTTTCGGGAGGAGTCCATATTGAATGAATACTATACTCTTTCAAGTAGTTGAGAAATTTATTGCTTAATTATTTTCATCATGGTCCAATCGTGATGTTTTAATACTCTTGCCGGTCTGTTTTTATACTTCGTGTCGAAACTCTTTGAATTTATCAAAATTTTCCGATTCGTGTTTCCAAAGAAACACATTAACCATAACGCAATGCCACATCCGTAAAGGTTACAAAGTATTCATATCTACCTCTAGCCTATCTAGACATGGGCCCACTTACGTCACTAAGAACGAGGGCTAACAGATCGGTGGCACTTGCACTTTTACCAAGTAAAAGGTGTTTTAGGCACTTTGCCCAATAAACTAGATTCGTAGACTTCATTTGATTAGAATCAAATCCGTCCTAGTACCCACTCCTAGAAAGTATGGATATGCAAGTCTTGTTAATGTGTCCCAGATAACAATGCCACAAATAAGTCTCATATGATTAATTCAGTTTGAGCTATTTGTTTGTCATATCATATGTGTGAGATTCATTTATATTCAAAATATAAATGTTGTTATTCACATCTAATGTGTTTATCTCAATATCATATTTATAAAATAAAACACTTTGTGTTCTAGAATATAAAGGTATACCCGCAACTGGTTAAACTTAGATATAGAGATAATGTTTCTAGTCAAACTAGGTACATTATAACAGTTTCCTAATTTAAGTACATGCCCAAATGGCAGTTCCAAAACTTATGTTTCTACAGTTAAAACAGCGACTCTCGTCCCATTTTTGACTCGCAGGTAAATCTCAACTGAAGCCAGTCTCCTGCTTATTAGCAGATTCTGCACATCAGTTCATATATTTATGTACCACATCTAGTATCAAAAATCCAATTTTGAAACTAAATAGTGAATATGTTCATGACAAACATACTTGAGGCCGGAGCCATGCCCCGCCTTCACTTCTTTCATGTCTACCTTGTCCATACGGCAGTCACACATCCAGTGACCCAATTTCAACAGTTTAGGCAGACATCTAGGGATATGTCCTTTGTCTTCCTAGAAGACTGTGATGATTTTGCCTTTGCCCCTTTTAGAAGCTCTGGCTCTGCCTCATTGAGCATAGCCATTAACTCTCCAAGTGTTTACTCTTGGTTGATAATGAACCTGCCACAGCTTTCGGGTAGAGACTATAAGATCAAATCTTTGGTAGTCTCGGCCACGTAGGTAATGCCCAGCTAACCTTGCGGATCGATGTCAGCAATCATCTGCGACAACTAGTGCTCGACAGATGTACCCTCTGACATACGCGAGTGAAAGAGCTTCTTTTGCAATTTGTACTTCTAAGATCTAATAATAGATCTATGAAGATCTTTTAATTTCAACATCATAGTATAAAGATCTTATCCTTCATTCTGACGACGGAATTAAAGAGTCATTGCGGTAAGCATAACAGATTTAGCACTAAAGTTATCATCACCATGAGTCTTCCAAACTCATGCTCCACTATTCGCTCAACTCCGGGCTTAGGCCCGAGAGGTTGTTCTATCAAATAGAATAACTTCTCAGTTCCCAGGACTATCCTGAGGTTCCATTCCCAATCTGAATATTAAATCCGTTTAAAGACATTTTCACCCAGGATTATGTTCTAAACGCTAATCTTTCAGTTATCTTGATTCCAATAGTCCAACTATCCAATCAATGATTTCGGGTACAATCGAATATAATGATTTCTATAGTCTAACTATATAATCAACTATAATTGATTGGTTATTTTCAAATGTATTGATTACTATAATCCAATTATATAACCAGCTACAAATGAAGTAGTTTGAATACAGTCCAACTGTTTAATTAAAACAACAATTAAATATTAGTCCAACTAATATATATATTTATTTAAATGACGAAAAATTAAATGAGCGCGTTTTGGCCAGTATCTAAACAAATTGCAAATTTAAAACTTGCCTCCCACTATTTTTCGGCAAGCCTCTAACCCTCTGTTGAGTACTCGGGAAACCTTGTTTCCTAGTGGGCTAGGATCCCGTTAAATAACACACAACCTTGACATTGGCCAACAAACTGTATGATATTTAACTAGGTAGATCTTTAAGATCGATTGGATCCTATCCAATTCCTAGATCCAGTAGGTGGACATCCATGTCCGAAACATATATCCAATATATGCCAATATATCCAATATATTCCCTAGCCTTTTTCCTCTGAATCAACTAAGCCTTGTCTTGGCACAACAAGCTTAATGATTCCAGTTAAGCGGGACCCATTGACCTTGGAAAGCTTCGTAATCGATGTCGATGGACAAGAAGTGATCTTGACTTTGGCCAACAAAGCCATCATGATTCAAACACATCCGCGATGGACAAAGGTCTTGACTTTGGCCAATAAACCAGTGCCAATCTTGGATCTTGAGAATGAATCATTCAATGGAAGGAAAATGATTAATATTTGTTGAGGGTTTTTCGCGTAATTGGCAACCAATTAATTATCTTTGATTAGGTCTCATCATACACCCTTAAACATGCATTCTAAAAGCATAATAAGGCGCGATAAATAAACTAATAATGATATGCGGATGGATATGTAATACAATTTGTTCCTAGAATAAATCTATTCATTTCCTCTCTCCCGCTAGCACTATTCTTTCTTCTACCCAATTACATAACACTTCTAAAGAAACCTCATTTACATTGAGGGGAATAGGTGAGAATAGAACAACAAATAGTCAAAAGGTAGTAGGCTGGACACGCATGTCCAATTTAATAAATTCTAAATTTATTACAATAATTCCAAAATTGCCCTCACCCATCTAATATCCATCCGTATACATTATTCATACATCACATCCATGTATTCACATAAAGCATGTTATCAATCAATCTAATCCAATTAATTAATCTTTGATTAATGATCATCCAATGTTCAAACAACGATTTGATTTGCCCGAGTCCAACTCGTTTAAGAATAAGTACTCAAAGTATGAATTCTCAAATTATATCAAACTACAATATTAAATCCAATTTAATTTGTATTCAATACTAATTCTTTATTTAATTCCAAATTAAATAATTACACCTTTTAATGTGCCTTTGCGACTTAGATTCTAAATCTAATCTTTATGGGTCTCAAAGGCCCAATTAACATCCAATGTCAATTTAATTAAAGTCCAATAGGCTTTCAATTAATTTATCAAGGCATGGACTTTGGCAACCAAAGCCCAATAAGGAATCACCCTTTGCCACAAAATTAATTTTGGCCCATTAGGCCCAAATAAATTTTAAAGGCCCAATTATCATATAACTTTATGGAGATGGTTTTAGGCCCAATTGGATCCAACCAATTATCCTAAACCAAACTTGGCCCAACCAAGCCCATTGAGGCCAAAAACAACATTAATAGCCCAATTCCAAATTAGGAATAATTAATTAAATTCCAATATTCCTAATATCACAATTTAATTAACTAAAGTGTATTAGCCATAATTAACTAGTTAAATTAATATTTCCAAAACACCAATTACACAAATTAATCATGCTTTAATTCATCAACTTATGTCCAACACAAATTGAAGCAAAATCAATCCCAACATGCTTACAAGGCTCACGGTAATTAGGGACATTTTATATCAATTTTGATTTCAATCCAATTATATCACAAACTAATATATCCCATGCATTTTAAACCCATCCAATTGTCTAAAATTCAAAAATCACCAAGAGCTACAAATGGGTTCACATTCGGCCAAGCCTCAAAATTTGGGGAAAATTAATCCAATTAATTTTTCATCAAATTGATCATGCATAACTATAAGTTATCAATATATAAGCATACTCAAACAAACAATTTGATCAAATCATGCTTAAATCAAAAATACCCAAATTCAAGATTAAAAAACCCTAATTTCATTTCATGTTTAATTTTGGCTCATGATACCATTGTCGGGTTTTCTAGGTCAAACCAAGATTAATTAAGCAAGAAATCATGTGAATACAACAAAGTAAGAATGCGGAAAATACTCACTTTGATCGGTTTTGGATGTAGGAGATAACAAAATTCAAAGCCTTTGTGTTGTTCTCCAAGCTCCCTTTTGATGTATGTAAAGCTTCCAAGCATCTCCTTGAATTCCAAACTCATGGATATTTTTCCCTAACAGCTTTTTAAGACTCCTTTAATGTGCTAGCATTGTTGATTTTGAAGCAAAATCAAAAAGCAAATGAGCCCTAGGCTCACGGCAATTGAGAGGAAAAACAAAGCCAAGTTTCGGCCATGATGAAGATAGAGAGAGAGAGATGAGTTTTGTGTTTTGTTTTCTAAAAACCTAATACCAAAAGTCTCACAAAGTTTTGGTATATGCTTTTCCAAAAAGCAAAACAAACATTTGGAGGGAAATGGCATTAATTGCTCTCAACAACTCCCATCACTCAAAACGTGACTTGAATCACATCATATAAAGTTTATCTGACTTCCATAACAAAAGGTGACTTGCGATGTGACTTGTGGGCCCTACTTTAATTCAAAATCCGAGTGGACCCGCAAACACACTTCTGGGCTCGGGTTCGTTAATTCCAAATTAACGAATTTCCGTTGCGACGTAAAATTGATGCAGTCACTATTCACTGATTGATGGCAAGTGATGTGTGTGGTTGGCAAGCATTTATTGCTTTAATTTCTTGACTTTGGAGGCAAAAAAATTGTGTATATGATTTTAGGAAAATCATTTACCATTTTTGTAACAAAAAAACATCTCTCTTCTCCTTCTTCCTCTCTCTATTCACGCCCAGGGGACTGAATATTTTCTTCACTGGTTTTGCTTATAAAACCGTGAGCAGTGGGAAGCTTAGAGTCGCGATTTTGTGGCAAAATCGAGAGTGCTAGCACACTACGAAGTCATGCGAAGGTGATGGGAAGTCTACCAATGAGCCGGGAATCGTTCGACGAAACTTGGAGCTTGACAAAGGAGCACCCATGGCCGAACTTGAAGGGCAGTGGCAGTGAACTGCCGTGACAGTCCAAAAGAGCAGAATCTGATTTTGTTACCTCCGCGTCGCTCAACCAATCGATGTGTAAGTATTCCGTAACATTCTCGATTCATATTCGCACTTGTTTCATGTTTTGTATCGATCCTCGGGGCCTATAAACTCCAATAGCCCTCAATCTAACCTCTTTTGTCGTCTCAAAAAGGGCGTTACACGGACGTCGGAAGGGTGGATGATCCGCAACTCTTCCGGTTCAATAACTCAACGTCTTTCCTCACTGTTTCACTGTGGGGCGCTGTTCACTCCATTTCACTGTTGTTTTTAGGCCACTTGTTAGACATTATGTCCCATAGCGTCACTGTTTGTAAATGATATTGTATTATGTACAAAATTAACTATGTGATAATGAAATTGCCTTTTGCCGTTTTGTAATATTATTTACTTTGATATATAAATGGCGAAAGTCCATATGATTAATACCAGATTGAGATGATATGAGACAGTATCAATCCATAAAGGTTTAATCATTAAATATCCCTAGTCGGAGTATTATCGAGATCGGACATCGATAATGCGGAATAGACTAGTATTGCGCTTGTGCACGTTGTGAGGGCACAACGGCATAGTTCTCATATATTTAAGTATTGGATACTTATGCAAGTGCGATAGGAGGTTGTGTTTTACCGATGGTACGGAAAACAGCTTCGCTCTGGATAGACCCCCGCGGAATCCCATTGGTAGTATGTCTGCGTGTCTATGGGAGGCCGCATCAGGGTAGGTGTATATGATCTTAACCTGAGACTTGCATCGCTAGTACTTGCGACAATCGGTAAACTTTGGTTTTGTGGTTGGGGGACCTAAACTGGTTTTGTGTTCACCTCTTCTGGGTTTATCAGGAATCGTAGTGTACTGGTGTGTGATGTCAAGATGAAAGTGTCACTTCAGACATATGGAGTTGATGATCGCGCAGGATACAGAACTAGTACTCTATAAATAGGTTGCAACCGTCGGGACAATATGACTAGGTCAGGATTGCCCGATTCAAAGAGACTAGTTGCTTGATGTCCGATATATGTTTCGTACGGGGCAGACACATTTCCAGCCCCAGGCCTAACATGTGATCGTCCGATACTGGATCGATGTACGCAATACTACTGTTATACTACGCTTGATATAGATCTAATATTCCAATAAGAATATTTCTGGAGAATTGGGTAGGCATGGCGCTTTGCTAGAAGCCAACCTTGTCTTGTGAATCGGTAAGAACGCAGTACGAGGTACGTACGTGTTCGGATTATCCGACGACCGTATTTACTGCCAACATATCCGGAGATCTCTTGGGTCGCTTCCTGAAGATTCACCTATGATATTTGATTCGGACTTAATTAATCTTGGATTAATTGCGGAGAAACTTTATCTTGGATAAAGTGCCTTATTTAGAGAGAGAACGATTAATTTGGAGTTAATCGATAAAATTATTATATTCGATATAATAATCGAAATTCGATTTCGACGCGAAATTAAAATTAGATTTTAATTCGGGCATACGAGTTAATTTAGAATTAATTCGTTAGCGACGTAAATAATAATTTCGCAGGCGCAATTATTTATTTAAATTCGATTTAATTAACGTCGCGACGTAAGTTCGGTATTTCGGAAATATCGAACCCGAACGCGTGAGTGCACATGGGCCCACTTTCATTTGGAAACGTGTGGGGCCCACATGACACATGTCATTATATGCATTATTTAATGGTTAATGCATTGCATGGTGATAGTGTACAATACACTCAATGGTTATGCATGGAGTTTGAGTGTTTGACACTCTAAGCCATTGCATGATTTGTGTCATAAGTTTATTATTAATTTAATAAATATTATGGCATAAATATAAATTGATTTTTGGTAACAAAAATCAATTACACAACAACCTTTCTCTCTCAAATTGCCGAAAACTGCATGCAGTTTTTGCTCTCCATTTCTTCAATTTTGTTGCAAGATTTGAAGAAGTTGTGCATTGAAAAATCACAACAAATGCTAGCACCATCAAGGGATCATAAAGAGGTGATAGGGAAACCATCAAAGAGCTTGGAATACACAAAGCTTGGAGCTTTCCACCTCTGTCTTCCTTGGCCGAAAATCATCAACCTGGAGCTTCCACTTTTGGTTTGATTTTCTTCATCACTAAAGCATTGTAAGTATGATTCCGCCATACTTCATATTTTAATATATATTCATTGTTGTATTTCATATGCTTAATCTTTCATTGGGACATATTATAGAAACCAACAATGGTATCATTGAGCTAGGTTTAAGCATGAAATACATTAGGAATAATTTGGGGAAAATTGATTGAAGCATGTTCTTGTGGAATTGGATGCTATAGTATGCTTATATGTATGTTACTTGACATATTACATGATCAATTTTAACAAAAATGCATTGGATGATTTTTTCCCAAAAATGTTGTCTTGGCCGAATGTGGAGGTGCTTCCAATGGATTGGAATTTTTCATGCATGAGTTTATTTGATGACTTAAGCATGTTTAAATGTATGATATTTGATATAATACATGGTTAATTTTGAGAAAATGCATTGGATGATTTTTCCCCAAATTGATGTCTTGGCCGAATATGAGGCACTTCCATTAAGTTGATTCTATGCATGCACAAGTTCATTGGATGATTTAAGTGTGCTTAAATGTTTGTTATATGTAGTGATACATGATCAATTTTGAGAAAATTGTATTGGATATTTTTTCCCCAAAATTGGTGTCTTGGCCGAATGTATAGGTCATTTGATGATTTGGAATTTTCATGCATAAGTTTTTGGATAACTTTAGCATGATTAAATGTATGACATTTGATGTGATACATGTTCAATTTTGAGAAAAATACATTGGATGATTTTTTCCCTAAAATTGATGCTTGACCGAAAATTTAGGCCTTTTCACTATTGTTGGATTTTTGCTTTTAAGTTCATTAGATGACTTAAAATCTATATGTATGTTGGATGTGTGATTCAATTGGATTGAAAAACAAATCGAACCGCAAAAATCTCTCTTGGCCGAATACAACATGACATGTTAAAGGACTTGTTTTTTGTTCAAATAAATGTTAGACATGTGTTTTGAACAATTGATGAATAATGAATTAAATTGGTATTTTTGAAATATTTGATTTAATGAATTAATCATGCAATTACACTTTAATCAATTGAATTTTAAAATTTGGAATATTAAAATTTAATAAATGGGCTTTTATGTTTAATTGGGCCTTATGGGCTTGAAATTGATTTTATGGCACTTAAGGGTGATTCCTTGTTTGGGCTTGGTAATTGGATTTGACCCACATTGACCGAAGCCCAAGCCTTTATAAATCAATTGAAAGCCCATCGGACTTTAATTAAACCAACATAGGATGTTAGTGGGCTTGGAGACCCAATTCGATAAGATTTAGAATCTAATCTTTAAAAGCACATTAAAAGTGTAAATATTTAATTTGGAATTAAATAAATAAAATTAATATTGAATACGGCTTAAATTGGATTTAACGAGTAGTTCGATATAATTCTTGAATTCGTACCTTGTGTACTTATTCTCAAACGAGTTGGACTCGCACAAAATCAAACCGTTGATTGAACATTGGATGATCATTTAAATAAAGACTAATTAATTGGATTAGATTGGTTGTAAAAGGCATGTCTTGTTTGAATATATATGTATGTGATGAATGAATAGTGTATATCGGATGGATATTAGAAGGGAAAGGGTAATTTTAGAAATTATTGTAAATTTGGAATTTATAAATTGGACCTGCGTGTCCAGCCTTATCTCTTTATCTCTTTGTATTCTCTTCTCACCTAATTCCCCTCAATGTAAATGAGGTTTCTCTTATTGTATTATGTAATTGGTAATTGGGTAAGAGTAGAATAGTGCTAGCGGGGAGAGGAAAGGGAGTGATTTGTTCTAGGAACAAGTTGTTTATATATCCATCCGCATATCACTATTAATTTACTTTACGCGCTTTATGATGTTTTAGAAGCATGCTTAAGGGTGTATGATGATGAGACCTAACAAAGATAAATAAATTGGTTGCCAATTACGCGAAAAATCCCTCAATTTATATTAAGCAAATATCCTTCCATTGAATGATTCTTGTTCAAGATCCGAAGTTGGCATTGGTTTGTTTTTGACCAAAGTCAAGACCTTTGTCAATCAAGGATGTACTTGAATCATGAGAGTTTTGTTGCATATCGGTGTCTTGTCCAAATCGTGATTTTTATTGGCCAAAGTCAAGATCACTTTTTGTCCAACGACATTGATTACGAAACTTTCCTCGTCAATGGGTCCCGCTTAACTGGAATCACTAGGTTTGTTTTTGGCCAAAGCCAAGGCCTAGATGATTCGGAGGATAGGGTTAGGAAAATGTAATGGATACATTGACATTATACATATGTTTTGGACTTGGATGTCCACCTAACCGGATCTAGGAATTGGATGAGATCCAATTGATCATAGAGATCTACCTAAGTTAAATAGCATACAGCTTTTATTGGCCAAAGTCAAGGTTGTGTGTTATTTAACGGGATCCTAGCCCACTAGGAAATAGGATTTCCCGAGCTCTCAACAGAGGGTTAGAGACTTGATAAAAATAGTGGGAGGCTAGTATTGAATTTGCAATTTCATTCAGATACTTTGCCTTACACGTTCTTCAAAATTATTTCGTCTATTTATTATTAGTTGGACTAATACATTGTTATTTTTTGTAACAGTTTGACTGTACCCATTTTATCGTTAACTAGATAGTTGGACTATCGTAGTTGAGATGGCTAGCAAGGTAAATGTCCGAGACATCATCATGGGTGACAATGTCTTTAAGGGGACAAACTTCGCTGATTGGGAAATGAACCTAAGGATAGTCCTTGGGGCTGAGAGGATGCTGTATACCATACAAACACCTCTCCCGCCTAAGCCCACTGATCCACTTGAGCTTGAGTTATGGAAAATCACAGCAGTGATTGTGACACAGCTCAGGCTATTATGTTAGCTTCTATGACTCAACACTTTCGTCGCCAGAATAGGGACTTGGATCCTTATATATGATGGCTAGACTTCGAGATCTCCACCGCTCCAACAAGCGGATGGAAAGGTATGAGTTGGTGAAGAAACTCTTCCGCGCCCGAATGACTGAAGGCGCATCAGTTGAGGCCCACGGGGCTCAAATGATCGCCGATATTGATGAGTTGGCCAATATGGGAATAGTCTTGGAGGCTGAGCTGACTATAGATATGATCTTGCAGTCACTTCCTGATACTTGGAAACAAATCATAATCAACTACAAGTTGATGGATACAGATGACACTCTTGGAGAGCTGTTATCCGTCTTGAAGGAGTCTGAAAAAGAACTCCTAAAAGGGGGCAAGCGCGAGGCGCACTTACATCGACCTCTCAGGGGCCAAAGGCTGGGCTTAAGGCAACTGGAGGGGTGAGGAAGAGGAAACATAAGAAGAAGGGCAAAGGCAAGTCGACAAAGACTTCTGGGAAGCCAAGGAACAAATCTCAAGATGTCTGCCTCAACTGCGGCAAGAGGGGTCACTGGAAACGTGACTGCCGAATGGGCAAAGGGCAGAGGGAGGATATCAAGGCTGGCAAGGCTATCGCCTCTGGTATGTTTGTTATTGAGATAAATATGAATACTTCTAGTTTTAAAAATTGGATTTTTGATTCTGGTTGTGGTGCTCATATTTGTACTGATGTGCAGGATCTGCAGGATAGCAGGGTGCTGGCATCGGGGGAGATGGATCTACGGGTCGGAAACGGAACACCAGTTGCTGTTTTGGCCGTAGGGACTTTGTTTTAGAACTGCCCTCAGGGCATGTACTTAAACTTTTGAACTGTTATTTTGTACCTAGTTTAACTAGGAATATTATATCTGTATCCTTGTTAACCCAGCAGGGTTACACTTTTGTATTTAGAAACACTGGGTGTTATTTATATAAAATGATGCAGAAATTTGCACAGCTGTTGCAAATAACGGTCTTTATATTTTGAATATAAATGAATCTCCTAAAATGACAAACAAAAGGCTCAAAAGGAGTAATCTAAAAGATGAAGCTTATATGTGGCATTGTCGTCTAGGACACATCAACAAGACTCGCATATCCACACTTTCGAAGAGTGGGTACTTGGACGAATTTGATCCCAATTCATATGACGTCTGCGAATCTTGCCTTTTAGGCAAAATGCCTAAATCACCTTTAGCAGTAAAGGTGAACGTGCCACAGAATTGTTGGCTCTCGTTCATACTGACGTATGCGGGCCCATGTCTAGCCAGGCTAGAGGTGGATTTCACTACTTCGTAACCTTCACAGATGATGCATCTCGTTACGGTTATGTGTATCTTATGAGACACAAGTCGGAAACTTTTGAGAAATTCAAAGAGTTTCGACACGAAGTGGAGAAACAACAGGGAAGAGTATTAAGACATTACGGTCAGACCGTGGTGGCGAATACTTAAGTTATGAGTTTCAAGATTACTTGAAAGAATATGGTATTCTTTCACAGTGGACTCCTCCTGGAACACCGCAATTAAACGGTGTGTCCGAACGGAGAAACCGCACCTTGTTAGACATGGTGAGGTCAATGATGAGTCGCACTGAGCTACCAATATCCTTCTGGGGATACGCATTAAACAGTGCTATACTTATTTTAAATAAGGTACCGTCAAAGTCTGTTGAACAGACTCCATATGAAATATGGACAGGAAGGAAACCAGGTTTCTCTTTCCTGAAGATTTGGGGATGCTGGGCATATGTTAAACGTTTGGAAGGTACCAAACTTGAACCCAAATCTGATAAATGCCTTTTCGTAGGATATCCTAGGGAAACCAAAGGATATTACTTCTATCACCCACAAGAGAACAAAGTATTTGTTGCTCTACAAGCATTTTTCCTTGAAGAGGATTTTATAAATGCAGTGGTAAGTGGGAGGAAAGTAGAACTCGATGAAGATCGTAGTGATACTGTTCCTGGCAATGAATCAACGACGGAACAAGAACAGACCGTCCGGGATGAGTCTGTACCACAAACTTCACATGCACAAGGACCGCGTAGGTCGGTTAGAGTCAGAACAGTACCTGAGAGGTATGGGTTCCTGATCTCACCTCATGTAGATATTAATCTTATTGAGGATATTGAGCCGGCTACGTATGAGGAAGCGATACAAAATATCGATTCCGATTTATGGCAAGAAGCCATGAAGTCCGAGATGGATTCCATGTACGCCAACCAAGTTTGGACACTGGTCGATGCACCAGAAGGCGTAAAGCCTATTGGATGCAGATGGATCTTCAAGAAGAAGACCGACATGGATGGCAACGTACAAACGTACAAAGCTAGGCTTGTAGCGAAGGGGTATCGTCAACAATATGGTATTGATTATGACGAAACCTTCTCACCCGTTGCCATGATTAAATCCATTCGGATAATGCTTGCAATAGCTGCATATTTCGATTACGAGATATGGCAGATGGACGTTAAAACCGCTTTCCTTAACGGAAACCTTTTGGAGGATGTTTATATGCAACAGCCTGACGGTTTTATCGTACCTAGACTTGCAAACAAGGTTTGTAAGTTAAATCGATCCATTTATGGATTGAAGCAAGCATCACGGTCATGGAATCAGCGTTTTTGATGAGATCATAAAAGAATATGATTTCGTGCAAAACGCAGATGACCCTTGTGTATACAAGAAGGTTAGTGGGAGAGCACTTACTTTTATTGTCCTTTATGTCGACGACGTATTGCTTATAGGCAATGACATTCCCATGCTAACGTCGGTGAAAGCTTGGCTTTCATTAAAATTCTCCATGAAAGATCTGGGAGAAGCAGCCTTTATTCTTGGAATAAAGATCTACGGGATAGATCTAGAAAGCTGCTTGGACTCTCCCAGAGTACATACATTGATAAAGTGTTGAAGCGATTCAACATGGAACAATCCAAGAGGGGATTGGTTCCGATGTTGTGTACGTGGTACCTCTCTGTCTAAGGACATGTGTCCTAAGACTCAGGAAGAGAGAGACAACATGAGTCGGATACCGTACGCCTCGGCAGTCGGATCGATCATGTATGCCATGATATGTACACGACCTGATGTCTCATATGCTTTGAGCATGTGCAGTCGCTATCAGGCCGATCCAGGTGAAGGTCACTGGATAGCAGTTAAGAATATCCTTAAGTATCTTAAACGAACTAAGGATGCTTTCTTAATTTATGGAGATGGAGAACTTGCGGTATCTGGGTATACCGATGCAAGTTTCCAAACCGACAAGGATGACTACAAGTCGCAATCCGGGTACATTTTTTGTTTGAATAACGGGGCAGTGAGCTGGAAATCTTCCAAGCAAGATACTGTTGCCGATTCAACAACAGAAGCGGAGTACATACATCGCTGCATCTGAAGCAGCAAAGGAGGCAGTTTGGATCCGAAAGTTCCTAATCGGATTAGGAGTAGTTCCATTAGCAGCTGAGCCCGTTCCATTGTATTGTGACAATAACGGGGCTATAGCACAGGCTAAGGAACCAAGGTCTCATCAACGGTCCAAGCATGTTCTTCGACGTTACCATCTGATTCGGGAGATTATACATCGTGGCGATGTAAAAGTCGAGAAGGTCACATCAGATGACAACATTGCAGATCCGCTGACGAAGGCTGTTCTTCAGCAAGTTTTTGAACGACACATACATAGTTCGGGTATTAGATGCTTGAGTGACTGGCTATAGGCCAAGTGGGAGATTGTTAGACATTATGTCCCATAGCGTCACTGTTTGTAAATGATATTGTATTATTGTACAAAATTAACTATGTGATAATGAAATTGCCTTTTGCCGTTTTGTAATATTATTTACTTTGATATAAATGGCGAAAGTCCATATGATTAATACCGGATTGAGATGATATGAGACAGTATATCAATCCATAAAGGTTTAATCATTAAATATCCCTAGTCGGAGTATTATCGAGATCGGACATCGATAATGCGGAATAGACTAGTATTGCGCTTGTGCACGTTGTGAGGGCACAACGGCATAGTTCTCATATATTTAAGTATTGGATACTTATGCAAGTGCGATAGGAGGTTGTGTTTTACCGATGGTACGGAAAACAGCTTCGCTCTGGATAGACCCCGCGGAATCCCATTGGTAGTATGTCTGCGTGTCTATGGGAGGCCGCATCAGGGTAGGTGTATATGATCTTAACCTGAGACTTGCATCGCTAGTACTTGCGACAATCGGTAAACTTTGGTTTTGGTGGTTGGGGACCTAAACTGGTTCTGTGTCACCTCTTCTGGGTTTATCAGGAATCGTAGTGTACTGGGTGTGATGTCAAGATGGAAGTGTCACTTCAGACATATGGAGTTGATGATCGCGCAGGATACAGAACTAGTACTCTATAAAAAGGTTGCAACCGTCGGGACAATATGACTAGGTCAGGATTGCCCGATTCAAAGAGACTAGTTGCTTGATGTCCGATATATGTTTCGTACGGGGCAGACACATTTCCAGCCCCAGGCCTCCTAATGTGATCGTCCGATACTGGATCGATGTACGCAATACTACGGTATACTACGCTTGATATAGATCTAATATTCCAATAAGAATATTTCTGGAGAATTGGGTAGGCATGGCGCTTTGCTAGAAGCCAACCTTGTCTTGTGAATCGGTAAGAACGCAGTACGAGGTACGTACGTGTTCGGATTATCCGACGACCGTATTTACTGCCAACATATCCGGAGATCTCTTGGGTCGCTTCCTGAAGATTCACCTATGATATTTGATTCGGACTTAATTAATCTTGGATTAATTGCGGAGAAACTTTATCTTGGATAAAGTGCCTTATTTAGAGAGAGAACGATTAATTGGAGTTAATCGATAAATTATTATATTCGATATAATAATCGAAATTCGATTTCGACGCGAAATTAAAATTAGATTTTAATTCGGGCATACGAGTTAATTTAGAATTAATTCGTTAGCGACGTAAATAATAATTTCCCAGGCGCAATTATTTATTTAAATTCGATTTAATTAACGTCGCGACGTAAGTTCGGTATTTCGGAAATATCGAACCCGAACGCGTGAGTGCACATGGGCCCACTTTCATTTGGAAACGTGTGGGGCCCACATGACACATGTCATTATATGCATTATTTAATGGTTAATGCATTGCATGGTGATAGTGTACAATACACTCAATGGTTATGCATGGAGTTTGAGTGTTTGACACTCTAAGCCATTGCATGATTGTGTCATAAGTTTTATTAATTTAATAAATATTATGGCATAAATATAAATTGATTTTTGGTAACAAAAATCAATTACACAACACAACCTTTCTCTCTCAAATTGCCGAAAACTGCATGCAGTTTTTGCTCTCCATTTCTTCAATTTTGTTGCAAGATTTGAAGAAGTTGTGCATTGAAAAATCACAACAAAGGCTAGCACCTTCAAGGGATCATAAAGAGGTGATAGGGAAACCATCAAAGAGCTTGGAATACACAAAGCTTGGAGCTTTCCACCTCTTGTCTTCCTTGGCCGAAAATCATCAACCTTGGAGCTTCCACTTTTGGTTTGATTTTCTTCATCACTAAAGCATTGTAAGTATGATTCCGCCATACTTCATATTTTAATATATATTCATTGTTGTATTTCATATGCTTAATCTTTCATTGGGACATATTATAGAAAACTAACACCACTGTTTTACGGTTAATTATGGATGTTTGAATGTGTGTTTGGGGCTGTTGTTTTGATGAATTTTTAGAGGTTTTGGTAGTTTTTTGGTGCAGTTTTTGGGGTGTTTTCTGGGCTATTTTAAGATTAAATTGCGGTTTTCACTGGCAATTTTGGGGGTCTGGTTTGCGTGGTTGAAGGTTATGGATTGAGGGGAATGAATATTTAGGCAGCGTAAAGTGGGCTGTTGGCGTGATGGGCAAGAGAATTTATGCGTGCAGGTGGCGTAAGGCTGGGTAAGGCTGGGACTTTGGGATTTGTGTGGAGTTCTACGGCCCTGAGGATCGAATACAAAGCATAAAACATAAGTGCGAATATAACGAGGGAGTTGCGGAATACTCACATCGATCGATTGAGCGACGTGACAATGAACAAAAATTAGTTTTCTGCTTACTGGAAGTCACGGCAGTGGCTGATTTCCTCCTACAAGAATTCGGCTATTGATGTCTTTCGTCGAGCTCCAAGCTTCGTCAAATGATTCCTAGCTCATGGGTGGACTACCCTATCACCTTCGCATGTCTCTTGGAGTGCTAGCTCTTGATGATTTTGCCGCAAAATCATCACACTTTGCTTCCCATTGCTCACGGTTTTCCTAGAAAAACAGAACAAGAACAACCCAAAATGGGAGTGTAGATGAAAAGAGGAAAGCGAGGAGAGTTGGTGAGTTGTTTCTAATTTGTGTATCTTATACACAAATGTGAATTTCAAATTCATTTACAATGAATTTGGCTTTCCAAAAGTCAAGCAAAAATGCTCTTCTATCAACTCACATCAAGTCACATCACTGAATCAATCAATTGACAAGTTGTCACATCACTCAAAGTGACTAATGATTTGACGCTTGATGCGACTAGCGATTTGATGCTTGATTTGACTTGCGTGCCGCACTCTAATTCGAATACAAACGCGCTAGCAAACAATCTCGGGCTCGGGTTCGTAAATTCCAAATTAACGAATTTTCCGTTGCGACGTAATTAAATGATTATGCCTAGCGAAATCACTATTCACGTCGCTAACGAATAATTCTAAAATAATTCGTTCGCCCAAATTAAAATCTAATTTTAATTCCGCGTCGAAATCTAATTTCGTTTAATATATCGATAAATAATTTATCGATTAATTCCAAATTAATCGTTATCTCTCTTTAATTAATATTTTATCCCAGATAAAATACTCCTCAATTAATCCCAGATTAATTTTCTCTCTCATCTAATTAATCCCAGATTAATTAAAGTTCGAGTCATACGTCATCGATGAATCTTCGGGAAGGGACAAATGAGATCCCCGGATATGTTGGCAGTAAATTCGGTCGTCGGACTATCCGAACACGCAAGTACCTAGTACTACGTTTATACCGATTTATAAGATAAGGTTGTCTTCTAGCAAAGCGTCATGCCTACCCAATTCTCCATAAATATCCTTACAGGAATATAAGATCTATATCAGGCATAGTATACGTAGTATTGCGTATTTCGATCCAGTATCGGATGATCATATGCAAGGCCTGAGGCTGGTACAGTGTCTGCCCCGTACGAACCATATATCGAATTACTAGCAACTAGTCTCTTTATTATCGGATAATCATGACCAAGTCATATTATCCCGATGGTTGCAACCCTTTAGAGAACCAGTTCTGTATCCCTGCGCGATCATCATCTCCCTATGACTGGAGTGATACTTTAGTCTTGACATCACACCCAACACACTACGATTCTCAATATACCCAGAAGAGGCGTACACAGAACCTGTTAAAGCCCTGGACGACCAAAACCAAAGTATATTGATTGTCGCAAGTATTAGCGGTGCAAGTCTCAAGTTAAGACCAAATACACCAACCCTGATTTCGAACTTCCATAGACACATAGTCATACTACCAATGGAATTCCGATGGGGTCTATCCAGAACGAAGTTGTTTCCCGTACCATCTGTAAAACACAACCTCGTATTACACTTCCATGAGTATCCTATACCCAAATATATGAGAACTATGCCGTTTGTGCCCTCACAACGCGCACACGTGTAATACTAGTCTTTTACTCATTTATCGATGTCCAATCTCGATAATGCTCTGACTAGGGATATTTAATGATTTATCTTTCGTGGACTGATACTGTCTCATATCATTCTCAATCCAAGAACAAATGATAAGGACCTCCTATCATTTATACATCTTGGTGATCTAATCACAAATGATAAGAGTGCAATATCCTTTGTCACATAGTTAATTTGTACAACAACACCATGATCTATACAATAGTGACGCATAGGTCATAATTGTCCAACAATTGTGAGTATGAGGCTTATGGTGCTGCAGACTGTGAGGGAGTTGCTACGGGGTTGAGTGGGCTGAATTTGTAAGGGCTGATGAAGGCACGTGGGGCGTGATGGGCTGATGGAGGCTAGATAAAAGGTGCAGATGGCTAAGCGTTGAAGGTTAATGCGTGACTTTGAGGGAGGCAGTTTGCGTGATTTGTGGCTTGTGTGTGAAGAAGATTGGCGGCAGTGAAGGTTTGTGTGTGCGAGGGTTTTGTGTGTGCGGAGAGGCTGGTGTGTAGGGGGATTTTGTGTGAATATGAGCTCTTTTATTTATTCTGTGAATTATGTGTGAATAAGTCAGGGTTTGAAAGGTTGGGTTAAGGGTTCTTTTTATAGGCAAAGGGATGGGTTTACCTTGTGTGAATAGGGAAAAGATTTGTGTATTAATGGGGATATCTTTTAATTAGTATGTGATAAGGAAAATTCTTTTAATTAGGGAAGTGATTTGATTTTATTTGAATTGTATCTTTTAATTAGGGAATGTGATTTGTTTTAGTTTAGGAAATGGATTTGTTTTAATTATGAAGGTGATTTAATTTGATTTATTTAATTTAGGAATGAGATTTAATTTAATTTAATTGGATTTAATTTATTTTGATTTAATTTAATTTGTGTTTTAAATATATTTTAATTATTTGGATTAGGCTTGGGCGAAATGGGCTTGGTGTATGGTTTGATTTCAACATGTGTTTAATGTGTGTTTTGTTATTTAGGAAGGTGTATTGGGCGTGTGTTTTAAAACAGAGGTCCAACAAGCGAACTCGCAGCTACTCTAGCGAATTAAATCCAACAATGTGTCAATTCTTGACTCTTCCCTTCCGACGTCCATTTCCCGCGGCTTCCACAATTAAAAAGGTAGTGTCTCCATACGAGACTCATCACCGGGACTTCTATGCAAAAATACAGTGCCTACAGTCGCCCCCACTTTGATGGGACTTGTGCAGTGTGTGACAATGACAATCCTATCAAAGTACGTGCAATGTATTTTCACTTACCTGGCTCCCCCAGCTGCCACTTGACTTGCCTGTTGCTTCGAACTGAATGATTTCGTTTAATATATCGAATATATTAATTTTATCGATTAATTCCAAATTAATCGTTATCTCTCTTTAAATGATATTTTATCCTAGATAAAATATCTCCGCAATTAATCCCGGATTAATTTTCTCTCTCATCTAATTAATCCCAGATTAATAAAGTGCGAGTCATACGTCATCGGTGAATCTTCGGGAAGCGACCCATGAGATCACCGGATATGTTGGCAGTAAATTCGGTCGTCGGACTATCCGAACACGTAAATACCTAGTATCACGTTTATACCGATTTACAATACAATGTTGGCTTCTAGCAAAGCGCCATGCCTACCCAATTCTCCGAAATATCCTTACAGGAATATAAGGATCTATATCAGGCGTAGTATACGTAGTATTGCGTATTTCGATCCAGTACGGATGATCACATGCAAGGCCGGGGGCTGGTACAGTGTCTGCCCCGTACGAAGCATATATCGGATGACAAGCAACTATTCTCTTTATTATCGGATAATCATGACCAAGTCATATTATCCCGATGGTTGCAACCCTTTAGAGAACCAGTTCTGTATCCCTGCACGATCATCATCTCCATATGACTGGAGTGATACTTTAGTCTTGACATCACATCCAACACACTACGATTCTCAATATACCCAGCCGAGGCGTACACAGAACCTGTTAAAGCTCTGGACTACCAAAAACAAAGTATATTGATTGTAGCAAGTATTAGTGGTGCAAGTCTTAGGTTATGACCAAATACACCTACCCTGATTTCAGACTTCCATAGACACATAGTCATACTAACAATGGAATTCTGATGGGGTCTATCTAGAGCGAAGCTGTTTCCCGTACCATCGGTAAAACACAACCTCCTATTACACTTGCATGAGTATCATATACCCAAATATATGAGAACTATGCCGTTATGCCCTCACAACGCGCACAAGTGTAATACTAGTCTTTTACGCATTTATCGATGTCCAATCTCGATAATACTCTGACTATAGATATTTAATGATTTATCCTTCGTGGACTGATACTGTCTCATATCATTCTCAATCCAGGAAAAAATTCATTAGGACCTCCTATCATTTATATATCTTGGTGATCTAATCACAAATGATAAGAGTGCAATCTCCTTTGTCACATAGTTAATTTGTACAACAACACCGTGATCTGTACATATAGTGACGCTATGGGTCATAATTGTCCAACAATCTCCCACTTGGCCTATAGCCAGTCACTTGAGTGTCTGACACCCGAACAATGTACGATTGGCTCAAATTGCTGAGGACGTCTTTCGTCAGCGGATTTGCATGATTATCGTATGATGTGATTTATTCGATCATCACATCGCCACGATGTATGATCCGAACGTATCAGATGAATATCGAAGTATATATTTGGATCATTGATGAGACCATAAATTCTTTATCATGCGCTGAATCCTAGCTCAGCTGCTAATAGAACTATATCTAATCTAATTAGATTTATTATCGATCCAAATGGCTTCTATTGCTGCCTCGGCTGCAGCAATAACCCGCATTTGTTGTTTATTCGGTAACAGTATCTTGCTTGGAAGATTTCCAGGTCACTGTACCGTTATTCAAACTGAGTAGTACCCAGTCACTTCAAGTTCTCATTCTCGAAAGTATAAGACAGCATCCTTAGTTCTCTAAGATACTAAGTATGTTATTAACTTCAATCTAGTGACTATCACTTGGATTGGCCTGTTTGTGACTCCATATGCTCAAAGCGTATGTGACACCAAGTCATGTACATTTTTCAATGTATGAGTTATCGGAGTGTTTTCTCGAAAACCTAGCTTTCACCGATTATTTTTATGGGAATATCATTTCCAAGAAATGTCATATTATCATTATTTATAGGACAACCACTGTCAGTGCGCTCCAACTAACCTCCTTATATACACAAGAATCCTTTTCGTTTTGAATTAAATCATAAACTTTTATGATTACATCAAAACGATAATTCAAAGAACCTAATGCTTGCTTCAATCCAAACATGGATCGAATAACCTGCAAACCTTGTTTGCTAGTTTTGGTACGACAAAACCGACAGGATGTTGTAAACATCATCCGAAAGGTTTCCTTTTCAGGAAATCGATTTTCCCGTTAAGCTGACATATTTTATAAATGAAACATGCAGCATTAGTAAGCATTATCCAAATGGATTTACCGAGGCAACATGTAAAAGTTTGAATCGTAATCAACACAATGTTGATAATGATACCTTTCCACTAAAAGCCTAGCTTTATACGTTGGTATGTTGCCATCCATGTATGTCTTCCTTGAAGACTCATATAGTACCAATAGGCACAATGCCTTGTGGTAAAACAACTAGTGTCCAAACTAAGTTGTTATACATGGAATCCATTTCGGACTCATGGCACTTTGCCATAATTGGGAGTCGATACCTTGTATCACTTCCTCATACGTAGTCAGTTGGTATTCCTCAACAAGATTGACATCTTTATTAGATGAGATCAGAAACCCATACCCCAGGTTGTTTTCTGACTCTCTCCAACTTACATGGTTCTTGTGTATTCAAAGATTACTGGTATAGATTCATCCTTTATGAACTATTTGTGTTCCATTAGGAATTGGTGCCTGGAATAGTATTACTCCGATTTTCATCGAGTTTTACTATCCTCCCACTTACCACTGCATTTAGGTATTCCTCTTAGGAAAACCGCATGGCGAGCAACAATTAAATTGTTCTCTTGTGAGATGTATAAGTACTATACTTATGGTATCCCTAGAATAACCTACAATTGGCACTTATCCAATTTGGGTTTTAGTTTGGTATCATCCAAACATATGCCTAGCATAACCAAATCATTAGGAATGAGAAACCCAGTTTCTATCCTATTCATATTGTGGGACACAGAAACTGGGCGACGCATGCTGTCCCGGGCTCGCGGCCCGGTTGGGAGTACGGAGTAGCCACAGGGGACTAAACCGGAGAATAATGGAGTCGCCACCCGGTGCGAATCGGGAAAATGAGATTTAAGGCCGCACTCACCCCTCGCAAGGGAAGACCTCAAACCGTTGGGTTCGGAATGATCCCTTACTTATGTCACCTGTAATGAAAGGATTTGTGTAATAATTTAATCAAGCTTAAGTAACACTTATTTCCAAGAGTATCATGCTTCTAAGTTCAAAGATTACAAGTGAGGAATAAAGATGAATGATACCTACACAATCTTGCGTAACATAGAGACCTGATGCCTGCAACACATTCATAGACAAACAAATCCACAATGTGGGACCTCACATATCCGATTGAACTCATCTCGCATCCAATCGAGTATACACCAATCGGCGTGGCAAAGCATCGTGGTAAAGGGTTTCAACCCCTCCAAATAGGGGACCTTTCATCGCACTTACTAAGCCAATGCGCTCAATTGAATCATGCATACAAAGAATTAAAAAAACAATAATATCAAACATAGTATGCCCGATTGAACGTATCTTGCATTCAACCGAACACACATCAACCGGCGCGGCAAAGCATCGTGGTAAAGGATTTTAACCCCTCCAAGTAGGGGACCTTTCATCGCACTTACTAAGCCCATGCGTTCGATTGAATCATGCATACAGAGAATTAAAAAACTATAATATCAAACTTAGTATGCCCGATTGAACGTATCTTGCATTCAACCGAACACACATCAACCGGAGCGGCAAAGCATCGTGGTAAAGGATTTTAACCCCTCCAAGTAGGGGACCTTTCATCGCACTTACTAAGACCATGCGCTCGATTGAATCACACATACAAAAGTAACATGCATAATTCAAATGACGAAAAATAAATAAATCAAAGCAATATAAGACAAAAGAAAGTGTCATTTACTCAAGCGGTACGTGGAGTTGTATCCCGAGTACAGATCATACTACCGTCCATTCGGAATCGGCTATGAAATTTATGTCCGGGTTTCCATCCGATATACCGCGAGTGTTGACACATCTTTCATTTTATTCCAAAGCCACAACATACCATATCTCATAATCCATGCATATTTATCTACTCAAGGGCCACAACATGCATTTCAACATAACAATCATGGAAGCAATATTCAATAAATAATACAAATAAAACAGAAAATGAATATGGAAAAAACCCTCAGGTCTAACCTTTTATGTCGACTTTCGAACTCGCGTTTCACGGCCGTCGGAAGGGCTATCACACCGCTACTTCTCCGGTTCACTGGTTTAGCATCTTGGCTCACTGTTTTGCTGTTTTGCTTACTGTTTGGCCTCTGTTTTGCTGTTGTTTGGCCTCCACTTTGCTACTGTTTCCTCTGTATTTCTGCTTGCTGTTCAGGTCATTGTTTTGGTGTTTTAATGGACTGTTTTGGGTGTTTTTTGAAGGCTTAAGTGCAGTTTTTTAGTTACTTTTTAAGGATTAAAAGTAGAGTTTTTTTAGTTACTGGTTTAGGTGATTTAGGGCTGTTTTTGGGTATTTTGCTGCTGTTTTAAGGTGATTTCGGGCTACTGTTTTATGGTGATTTTGCTGCTGTTTTGGGCGTGTATGGCTGCAGTTTTTGGCGTTTTCTTTTTGGGTGATTTAGGTTGCTAAATGGAAGTATGATTTTTGGTGATTAGGGGAAGGAGACGAAGAGAATTTTTGTGTTATTTCTTTGTACTATGTGTGAACTTGAGAGAATGGAGAATGGACATAATTTTTTGCTTCTTTTGCTTGTGAAAAACGTGAACTAGAGAGAGCAGGAGAGGCTTTGGGTGGTGGTTGTTTATATAGAGAATGGCTAGGGCTTCACCTTGTCTCACAAGGAATAGGATCTTGATTTCTAATTTAGGCTTCTCAAGAATGGCATAAACAAGATTGAGGGGGGACAAAATATTACAAATTAGGAAGTTACAAGATTAGATTGGTGTTGATTAGGAAGTCAAATATTTTAGATTGGTAAATATATTATTTAGTTAGGAAGGTGATTATTTAGATTTTATTTGTTTTATTTAATTTGGTATATGACTTAATTAATTATTTTATTTAATTACATTATCTAATTAATATTTAACTAATATTTGATTTAATTTGGGTGTGTTTTAAGTGGGCTTGGGCTAGGCTAGGGTGCATGTGGGCTAAATGGGCTCGGGTCATGAGGCTAACAGCAAAACCAGAAATACCGATACCGTTCGAACGCCAATTCGAACACGACACGAACGCTCGTAATCTACTTGACGTTCGAACGCGTTTAAGAACGCAGCACGAACGGAAACAGTGAACACGTGAAACGGCTCTGATAGCATACTCATCCTGAATTTCCCCTTCCGATATCCGTTTCTCGCGACTTTTGTGACTTAAAAGGTAGTGCCTCCAATTGAGACTCATCATCGGGTTTCACATGCAAAAATGCAATGCCTACAGTCGCCCCCACTTTGATGGGACTTGTGCAGTGTGTGACTTTGAACAATCCTATCAAAGTTATGCAATGCATTTTCACTTACCTGGCTTGTCTGCTGCCTTGAGCTGAGTTGGTGCTGCAGTGGACCTCGATCCTGGGATGCATCCCACTAACTGCAACTGACAACGGGGGCACCTCGACCCTGGGCACCTCGAACCAATACCGCTGACAATAGGGACCTCGCCCTCAAAATGATGATGTAGTAGGCACCTCGACTCTGGGACGCATCCCGGAACTACAACTGACAACGGGGGCACCTCGACCCTGGGCATCTCGACCCAACACAGCTGACAATAGGGACCTCGCCCTCAAACTGTTGATCTAGTGGGCACCTCGACCCTGGGACGCATCCCGGAACTACAACCGACAATG
>SKCR01034308.1:0-49490 GCA_019454045.1 Zanthoxylum bungeanum
GACGACTACCAGTGAAAACAACCGACACACCCTCTTCATATAGTTCCCGGCTCCAACTCACATACTCGTTGGAACCGAGAACTAGGGGACAGATGTTGATGGTGTTTTCAGGCGCTACAGCATTTAAGACAGCACGACAAGGACAAAAGGGTAAATTCACTATCTGGTTGAGATCATCTAGCCGACCCGACCAGTTCATGTGAGAACCGACCACTATGGTTCAGGTGACCGAGCATTATAGATGTCGGCAGGAACACTCTCAGCATAAAAGATTGTCATGGCCGACCTCATTAAGACCGACCAGACGACGGGACGTGTCCAAGACAACAGCACCCCATTCTTATGGATAAGATAAGAGAGATATCCTACTCTCGCAAGGAGAAGGAGTCGGAATCCAAAAGGGAATATGGAAGGAGAAGGCAGCACCGGATCAGGAAACCCTACAAGAAGAGAAGATTGAGTCCAATAGGATTTCTTATACAAATAGGAATCTGATTTCTGTATTATTATAAATAGAAGGGTAGAGCATGTGTAAAAGATATCTGAAAATCATCACAAGAGTAAGAGATTAGAATCATCAAGCTCTGACTTGTAAACACAAAAAAGATCCGAGAAGCATATTTCAGTAATAAAAAGCACCATCCTGTTCTTGCCCGTGGACGTAGGTCGGATCCAAAATCCACCGAACCACGTTAAATCACCTTGTCTGATTGGCGCATTTTCTTGTTTTCCGCTAAGTTTGCTTTTGGTCCCCCATAACCAAACAAATTCACAGTTGGAGGAGGATTCCCTCGGGAGTGATATTCCAATATTACCCTGAGACCAAAATCCACCGTCAACATATATTTTAAAAAAATATATGTACGTTAGGGCGTGTAATCTTCTTTTAATAAAAAGGCTAGTCTTTCGTGCACTCATAATGATGGTATATACTTCTTGATATATTTTCCATGAATTGCTCTTACATGTCTCTACCCATCTAAATCCTTTAAATGATACGCCCCGTTAGGTAAGACAACTTCTACTTTATACGATCTTTCCTAATTGGGCGACCATTTGTCATATTTTGGGTTTTTTATAATATGGTCAAAAATAAAATTAATGATTCTCTTTTGGGGAATTTCCACCAATGTGATGGCTTGCACCTACTTGGTGAAGAAATTAGTGGCCACTATGATAAATGTATGTCTTTTGATCGATGGAGGATAAATTTTTCCAATTAAATCAATCACCCATCCCCTGAATGGCCATGGTTTTATGATAGAAGACATCTGAATTGTTAGGGCCCATTGGATTGGCTTATGTCTCTGGCACGCTAGACATCCCTTTACGTAAGCAGCACATGCTTCGCCTATTTTTTGCCAATAGTAACCACTCCTAATGATTAACCATCTCATTTGGTGGGCCTCGCAAATTTCTTCATGGACCCAATGATGATCGTTTTGACTTCAGTTGTCCCAACATATTTCAACAACACACCATCCTGGCGCTTTTTGTATCAAATATCGTCTAACAAAATGAAATTCAATGGGTGTTTCTTCAGCCTTTGATCTTCTTGACCGATGGAGTTTTTCAAGAATTCCTTGATCTTTCCTCCAATCGATTACGTCCTCGTCCCTTATACCCGAGACACTTAATGTTTCTTTCCATCTTCGTAATGAGGGTATAATGACTCCACTTTACGCACTACGTCATGTGTGAAATCTCGTAACACCTTTTGTCATGAACCCATTTGAGCTAGAGAATTTGTTGTTGCATTGTTGGACCTGGGAACATGTTAAATTTCCACTTGATCGAATTTACTTAACAACTCCTATATAAATTCTAACAAGGCTGGGATCGACTAGTTTTGGCACTTGAAAGAGCCTATAACTTGATGGACCACCAATTGGGAATCGCCATTAATAGACACATTTTTCATCTCTCATGTTAAGCAACATTCCAATCCCATAATTAAGGCCTCGTATTTTCCTTGAATATTTGTACAATATGTGTTTAATGTGAAGAAGAATTAGTATTCTCGTCTTGTGGCGTTGACTAAGAGGACTCATATTCTTGCTCCACTGGTCGCTTTGGACTCGTAAAAATAAAGGGACCAGAGCTTCAAATTACAGTCGTATATTTCTAATTCTATTTCTTTAGATGTTCCCACACCGGGTGATCGGTCAGAAATCTGCTAAGCTTGGTTCTTTATGGCCTTTTATGGTATATTTTAAATGTCAATTTTTACAATTTTAATGACTAAAATGAAACTCTTTAATACAAAATAAGAGGAGAAAACATGTATTTTATTACATTAAATTTTTGAAATCAATATACAGTGATGTGTCGTAAGTAGGCCCTTAACTTAGTATAAACAAAATACACGGCCAAACACAACTTCTCCATTGGAGAGTAATTACATTCATACTTCAACAATTGTCTAAGGTATGTAGGAGCGAAGCGGGTTTACTGTTATGCCTATGACGTCAACGACTACTATATCATTGAAATCGCAGCCAAAGAGAATACGGATAGCCCCACGAGGGCGCTAACTAGGGAATAAGGGAGTCGCCACTCGTTATGAGACACCAGAAATGATTTAAGGGCATACTACACCCCTCGCATGGTCCGACCTTAAACCCACTTGGGTTCGGAATGTTCACTTACTGATGCTATTATAATATTAATGCTAAAATGAGGTATCCTCATATCTGATAATGCAATAACATGAAATAAAAACATACAATTCGCAATCATGAATAGTAAAGAAATAGTAAACAATGAATAAATATTTAAAAACTACTTTAATAGCAACATGATAACTAATAAACAAATCAGAGCATGCATCATATCGGTATGGCCTTGTAGAAGCATGGTTGGATATTCTTATGTGCCATTGGTGTCCGGTCAGACATAGTCCATGTCTAACCAGATGTTTTTCGCAAACCAGAAAGGTACAAAGATAAATCATGTGTAATTGATAGTAAACAAAATAAATAAAAAAACCATGAAATAAAATAATAGCATGCCACTCGAACACATCAGAGCACATATCTTTTCGGCCAGGCTTCGATAAAACTTTTTTAGGAATTTAATGTCTGATTGGATTTAGTGTAAGTTTGGTTGGATATGCATTTAGACGGTGAAAAATTATGTGAAATAACAATAAACAAGACATTAATAAGATAACCAACATACTAGCATGGATGAAATGATAATACAAGATAATAAAAAGATAGTAATATACTGAAAATAAACATTAATAAAGTAATTGAACTAAAGAAAGCCGTAAAGGTGGCCTGATATGTTTATCAAGTGGCCGAAGATGTGTGCATGTTCGGCCGAATGTGATGTACATTAGGCCAGAGATAATGTGTCAGAACAAAAACTCCAAAATACAGAAACGATAAAGTAATGTGTCCTCAGGTAATACATTTATGTGTCGTCTGGCTCAAAAGATGACTATGAAATCGGACTGCCGTTAGGTTATTTGCTGGAATGGAATGAACTCCCAAAATTTCTAATATTTCTTCACTATTTTCTCTCTCTTTCTAAGAACTCAGAATTTTGGCAGAGTTTTCCAGGTAGGTTCTGAGTTATTTATGTGAATAAGAAACCACTCATTTTTATAGCAGATAAGGAGGGTCTGAGAATAGAAGGGGAAGACAAGATCCATTCTCCATCTCCCCAATATCTTCAATTACAACTCGACACATACACGACCGGAGGTACATCTTGAGGCATATATCCGACCGGACATATTCAGTAATTATGATGCTCGTGACTCCAGTAACTGAAGATCTGCATACTCGATGATAGCTCGATACATGTTTGGCTAAACATGTATTTTGAATCATATATAAGGCCGATTATTAAATTTGAATTGTATATTCAGACAGATATAATCAGATCTCGTAACTTATGTAACTCAGAATATACTTATTCAATGATAGTTATATCATGTAGTTGGATTTAGGGTTTTCAGGGTATATCCGGCAAAGTATTATGGAATGAGAGTTGGTAGGCTGGACATAGGTGATTTTCGGTTGGCCTTTGGTTGTATTCCTTGGAGTACATTTCCTTTCCAGCATTCATCCTTGTAATTTTCCAAACGTTCAGAGGGTGTCCCCATAAGAGACTAATCATCGAGCTATGCGTGAAAATACAATATCTATAATCTGCCCCACTTTAGTAGGCTTGTACAGTGTGTGACAATGATAAGTCTATCAAAGTCATGCATGTATTTTTACTTATTTGGTTTGTTGGGCATCGCTTGACTTATCGGGCTTTATAGAAGTTGGTTGATGGGTGATGGCATCTTGGTCCACATGCGATGTTCTGTCTTGAGTGGTATTTTGATATGCTTGGGAGTTATTTGAGATATTTGGAAGTCACTTTGATGACCTTTTGTTCCATCTGCTTCCGTCATTGTGGCATTTTAATCGGTGTGATGACCATTTGCTCCATTTACTTTTATCATTTTATGGCATTTTGATCCGTGTGATGGCCATTTACTCCATCTGATTTGATCATTAGGTGGCGTTTTGATCTCTTTGATGACCTTTTGATTCATCTACTTCTTACTTCTGGCATTTTGATAAGTCCGATGGGCTTTTGATCCATCTGCTCTTTGCTTCTGGCATTTTGATCCATTTAATGGGCTTTTGATCCATCTGCTCATTACTTTTGGCATTTTGATCCGTGTGATGGACTTTTGATCCATCTGCTATTTGCTTTTGGAATTTTGATCCGTCTAATGGGTTGATCCATCTGCTTTTTTCTTTTGGCATTTCGATCTATGTGATGAATGTTTGATCTATCTGCTCCTTACTTTTGGCATTTCAAGCAATTATTAGACATTCAACCAATTATTAGCTCCTCGAATGACACAATATTTGGCCTCATTCTTATCAATAAGTCTGTCGAGAATTCAGTGGCAAACAGTTCGTCATTTATGCAACAAAAATTGTTTTTCTCTTTCAATTATCATTCGGACTGGTCTGTAGTTGCACTCATATAAATAGTATTCTGGAAAAATCATTTTAGCTACGAACGACATGTTATCTATGTGTACTTTTTCAACTTCATCCTTCTGGTTCCAGAAAACCAAGCACTGATGGAAGGAATAAGAAACACAATGGCTTCCATCAATCCAATCTCATCCGAGGAGCACATTACAACTGGTAGGTCCATCAATGATGAAGAACACGGTCGTCTTAGTTGTGCTTCCAATCTGTATATCCAGCCAAATGACTTCTTTGCTGTGGTGGCTCCCATATTAAAACTTGTTAGAACGACTTCCGTCAGGATGAGATCTGCTTCTTATTTTGTAAACTTCTTCAACGTTCGTAGATGGATGGCATTGATGGCCACTCCGTTATCAATTAGTAATTTAGCCATAGGTACACTGTTTACGATTGCCTTTACATATAATGGCCTGAGGTGTTTCGTCATCTACTGTGGGGGTCTTTGGAATATAACTATTTTTTGCTGATTCTATTTCTATTCTTTGCTTGTTCTTGTCCTCATTCACTACTTGAAGTTTCTTAGCCTGAACAACCAAAACATCTTCCACTCGTCTTTGGGTTTGTTTGAATCCCAATATGAAGGCGGCATAGGTCATGCGTTATTGGATGAAGCCCCATTATGAATACCACCAACTCTTGCCGCTTATGGAACTCTCCATCGCATCATAGGCTTCTTGTACAATACATAATACTGAAATCGTCTTGTGTTTTCTCCCAGGATACCTACTATTGGATTCTATGCTTCATAAAGCACTTTCAGGAGTCGATTTTACGTATTTTCCTCATCCATGCATCTTTACGTAGATCGATCTCTTTTTCAATTTCGGTCATGTCGTCCTCTTAGGGTTTATATAATTTTTCCAGAATAAAGGCTTCTACTTCCGACTCGTCTGTATTATAAACATTTTCTTCCATACTTTGAACTTCGTCCCCTTGTCGTTCAAACTTTTCTAGTAACAGGTAGTGGTTAGCCACAATGAGTAGCATGCTATCGAATTGGATAATAATAGGAGGTTCTCTAGCATCTCCTTTCTCATCTCGGTCACAGCGATCAAACTTAGTATGCTCTTTACATCCTGGGCTCACTTTAACTTCCATGGTGACGTGCTTGGATTTCTTTTTGACTACCTTATCAGCCTTCTTACCCGTCGTAATGTTTTCCACACGTGAACCCTTGTTGCAGTCTGCTCTAGACAGCTACATCTATGTCATCTCATTGATAGGGATTATCAGGGCACTTTGCTTTTTATATGAATACCACACATTAGTCCTACGTAATTGTGGTCAAAATACCAAATATTTTGAACAAAATTCGAATGTTCCCCGTAGAACCTCGGGGCGAAAATCTATGGATACCGTCCTCTCAGTGACTTATTTGGCAACGGTCTTATCTCACAAGTTTCCTCTAATTCGTGCATCCATTTTAAGTTATTCCAGTAATAGACGCATAATCCATCTTCGATATTTCATTTCCCTTTGGGGCTCGATTGTTCAGTGCTTCTAAGGTACAAGTCGTCATGTCCTTCGTCTAGTACCAATTGAATCTCAATAACTCATTGTGGTTAAGTCTGGATTGATCATATTCATTTCTACTGGCTTAGGAAATGGGTTTTCATCCATATCCATCTTGTTTTTGCTCTCGAAAGTAACTCGCCCTGACTCATAGCATCCTATAACACATTTCGAAACACAAGGAAATTATTAGTAAGGTGATACTATGCATTATGCCACTTACAATATTATTTTTCCTTAATTTATTCAGGGCTTGGCAATTTGTGCCGGTCTCTTAACCTAATTTGTTTGTCTTTATATAAATGGTCAAATATAACGTCTGTCTTGGTTACATTGATTGATAATGCTCTATTATTTTTTTGCTCTGGGGTTGAAACATCACTTCCAACTCTCGTCCCTGGCCCAAGAAAGATCCTAAATGTGTAAGTCTTCCCTTCAACCAACTCGGCCATACATAGTTCGGCCTGATTAGCTCCCACGTCGTTCAACTTATAACATCCTTGTAGTCCTTTACTCGAGTTTTTCATTTGCTTATCCTCCCTTAACAGCCTCTCATATCTCACCATATTTTTGGTAAGTTGAAAGAGGTATGGGATTTCTCGGTCCTGAAATTTCTTTATCAGATCAAAGCTCAAACAACTATGGGCAATTTTCACAAACTTTTTCTCTGGTAAAGGCGTGAAGCACTTGCTTCTGGCCGTTTTGAATCTTTCAATGAATGTCTAGGCCCATTTATTTGGCAATTTCCTTAAGTTGTCCAGATCGGCCAAGGTGACTTCTGACTCGGTCTTGTAAAACTGTGCATGGAAGAATTTTTCCATTTAGTACCAATTTTCCACCGAATTTGGTGGCAAATTGACAAATCAAGAGAAATCCATTCCTGACAAGGAACTATGAAATAACCTCAATTTATGAAAATCAGTCTCCTCACCACACTGGAGAGTGAATCTCCCTAAGTTCGACAATAGATATTTCTCTCGATCCCGTGAACAACGAGAAATCTGGTATTTTATAATTCCTCAGCAATGGGTAAGCCATATCGATCCAATCAGGATAAGACTTCTTATATCTAGGCTATATCAATCTAACCTCAAAGCTAAATTTGTTCCGGAGGATCTCATCCATCTGTTCTCTTAACATGGCATTGCCATCGAATGTCACTCTAGTTGGCATTGGGGCCCAAAAATAGGCATACCGTTATATGAGTGTTGCCCTTACAGGCCTTGAAACATGCTATTTTCCTGCTGGGCCACGTTAACTGGCAGATTGTCGCCATTTGGCCATAAGTCTTGGCTGTTACATGTGGGAAGTGCTTCCTCCCGGGGCACTCCACATGACGTTGCATCATTACTTGGTCCAGCGTCCTAGCCCTTAATTGGGAATCGCACATTCAACTGATCCCGATTTTGGTCACCATTACCCCGATAGGCAATGCACCAAGTGGTGCGAAACCTTATTGTGTATAGACCCCTATAGTTGTGCATCTGGCCATTAGGTCGGCTAAAGCCCTCTTTTGTTTGGCCGTATTTTCATAATGCAAGGTGCTTGTCGAAATGAATTTGCTTATATTATGGTTATTTTGGAGTCTAACCTGTTCGACCACATCCTGAGTGAGGTCACCGAGCAAAGATGGCATCACGTTAGGACTCAACTCCATCATGGTTTCATAATGACTTCCTTATGCCAAACCTCAAAATGTTCCATTACAATAGGGACATGGTTTTGCCCCAATACCGCTTTATTTGTACTTGATCAAGCTTGAATGTTCTTCTTCGAGAGGCTTCTCAATTCCATTTCACCACTCCTCCCACTGTGGTCATCGGAAATTGTTGATAGCAAAAGAAGAAATGAGTGTAAGGTTCACACCTCTTGGAACAAAACCCCAACTTCAATGGGCGTAAGCATACAATCCTAATTTATTAATCTAAATAAAAGGAAAAACTACATTTACTCATAAGAGTCTTTTGATTTCTCTCTGTCCTTCTTCATATTTGTCCATGAACTCTTATAGTGACACGAGTAATTTCCTGGCAAGTGCTTGGGCGGTTGAACCCCATGATTAGCGACTCTTTGCTTCTTGTCTTGTCAGTTGTGGCAACTGCTCCAATCTTGCGCTTAGCTTCTGATAACTGCTCGCATCCTGTGGCATTTTTCTGTAAATCCCTGTTCCATTTTCTACCATTCGTGGTAATTGCCATGGTAGTGCTCGGATCATGCCTCGTGCCCTTCAATTGCCTGTATTTGTTCATGTAACTTCTCGGTTTTGATTGTCATTTGACTAGTCGGTATGACTTAGCTATCAAGCCAATTGAGCGATTTAGCCGATATGTCGATTGGACAATTTGACTGTTAGACTGATTGGGTTATTCGAGTACTGGCTCGATAGACAGTTCGACTGTTGGATCGTTTTGAACGATCTGACCACTGGATCGATAGGACGATTTGATTATCAATCCGTTAGACCAATTTGTTGTAATTTTTCATCGTTAACAGTTTCTGTTAGTTTTGAATTGGCCTAGAATCATGCAAACTCCCCAAAACGGATTTATGAAGGTTCTTCCAACACACACAATTAGACAATAAATTATAGAAAGAAATTTAGGAAAGTATGAATTTTTTTTAGCCTTCTTCTTGACACCAAGCTAGGCTTGGCAATTCTGTCTGGCCCAACTACGACCCCTCTCAGTGGCTATGGGTCACGATTTTTCGAAAAAGTTTGGCCGGGCCTATTAAGCATTTTTTACAATATATATATATATATATATATATATATATATATATATATATATATATATATTTGATTTTATTAAAAAATATCTCACCTAATTATTTATTATGATATATATTTTTATATTTACTGTATTTAGATTTTAAAAGCATATAATACTTATTTAAATACAATATTTAATAGCATTTTAATTTAATGTTAAAGTTTTAAAAGAATAATAATAATAATCATTATAATAAGATTATGTATTTATAAAGGATAATCCTAAATGAAAAGGAAGGTACCCATAATGTGTAAGATTATTGATATAGATTTTATTTACAAATATGACAAAAATAATACTTTTGTTGTTGAAAGAACGATGTTTTGTCAAAGCTCTATTGTCTTGGTTAAATTATTAGGCTTTTATGGACTATGACAATTCTCTTACAAAAAGGAAACTGTAATCCCATTAATAATTGGCAATTATCTCCATGGAATTGGAGGTTCAAAGGTTGAATTTGACTCTAGTCCATTGCTACTATATTATACTTAGTAAAATAGCTAGATTATAGCTAGGTCTCCAACTGACTTGACACGTTCAAATAAAACCTATCCCTCTTAATAAATTCAACATGCATGTATCACCAACATTCAAGATTCTTTTTTTGAGAATTTCTCGGTTGTGGATACCCAGTTTCATTTTATTGTATATTCTCCCAGGACGTCTCTCATAAGTCACTAATATATGAAGTTACATACTCAAACAAGAATGGTCATCTATTAATATTGTTAAATATATTGATAGATAGTTACATTTGAATAATTACGATTTAAGAACCACTATATTGACTTCATTTTTGTCCCACCCCTAAATCAGGGCTAGAGATAAGTGGGGAAATCCACTCTGAATGGAAATTTCATGTTGTCACTCGTTTTTATTTCATAAATTACTTAGTACTCAGTCTCAGAATCACCATCAAATATAATTGACAATATAACAAATAAAATTTAGAAATGATATCAAAGTCTGCATCATCATCATTAGTAAATTATAAAATGTAGGGTGGCATATTTACTACATACTTAGAAAGAAAAGTTCAAAGTCCTCTACTAACAAAAGTACGAAAAATGTAAAATAGAGACTTCTCGATACCAAGTTCAATACTGCCCACAATATCCCAACAAAGTCACCTACCTGGAGCTATCTTTAGAGGAAGTAGAAGGTGAGTATTTTGTGAAATACTCGTGGGAACCTGATTACTTGCTTTAAAACGTTTTTAAAATTTCTGAAATACGTTGCATGGTTAGTTTGACGAAATACAAATTTCCAAACAAATTCACATATGTTTTAAAATCAGTAAAACCTTGAAATCTCAAAAATGACAGCAGATAAATCGTAAAAATATCAATTACCACATACACACACATACTCACTCATCATAATCTATAAATGCATGAGTCCTAACTCCCATTATATCCCAGAGTACTCTGACAACCCACATGGTCATGTGTAACCAGCTATGACACTTTAAGGACTTTCACCAACGGTAGTCCTTCATACTTTCCACACATAATTTACAGTTGCTACACTGAAGGCGGTCCTACCCACCTATCACCCAGGACTCTCGTAGGGTCTATCATCATATACCACCACTACAACAAAATTGACTTTTAGTGGCGAAAATTTTTGCCACTAAAAGTGCGTCACAAAAGGTATTAGTGGCGAAAATTTAATTCGCCACTAATAGTTCACCTTTAGTGGCGAAATGAAATTCGCCACTAAAAGTTCTCAGATTTAGTGGCAAAATTCATTGCGCCACTAAAAGACACTTTTAAAGGTGAAAATAATGCACTTTTACTGGCAAATATTTCACCATTAAAAGTGCACTTATAGTGGCAAAATTCATTTCGCCATTAATCTATTCACTTTTAGTGGCGAAATGAATTTCGCCACTGAAGATAGATAAATATTGAAAGTGTACATTAAGTGGCGAAATTATATTTCAAAAGCTGTTTACACCATATAATATTTTATATTGTAAAATGATACAAAACATAAATTTTAATACATTAATATATGTAAATAAAATATTTATATTTATAAGCAAAAACATATATTATGTTCCAACATTAAAACAATCAAATGATCAACTAGTTACAATTCAAAAATCAAAAGCTATTTCGTCACTAAAGGTTTACAATTAGTGGCAAACTCCAATTTCGCCACTAAATGTAAACTTTTAGTGGCGAAATTTATTTTCCCACTAAATTTTCTTCACAAAAAACCATTTTTCTTGTAATGTTAGGCTTGAAGACCATCAATACAGCCCCGCATAGGATTTATGGGTCTAACCCATGGCAGTCTAATTAGGACTTCTATGTGGTCAACTAAGACACTTTATGAACTTTCACAACGGTAGTCCTGTCACACTTTCCAGACAGGATTATGGATCATGCGTGGTCAAACAATAAGTAGACCTCATTCGTGATCCTATAGTATGTGTGTAATGTATAATTTTACCAAAATACCCATGCAGTATTCGTAAAAATCCGTACAACATTACAATTAAAAACTATACGTAAAACATTACAATTAAAAACTATCATTTCAGAAATAATTTAATAGAATTGATAAAGTGTGGAATTTAAATACAATTAATATAATAATGATTTTTAAATTAACTTTATTTAAAAAGAGCGGTAATCGAACCCTTACCTCTATCAGAAGTTCGAATTGTAAAACAGATCTCACCACGAGGATCACAATACATAACTTTATCACTTTCTCGGTCAAATTCTGTCCCGCAGTGACAGACACACTTTACGAGGTATGCAGAGTCCGCTTTAACATGCGTCATGCGATCTGAAAATTTTCAACGGTAAAATTATTTATCCACGCACTCATCTCATCAAGAGGAGTTCGCAGGTGGTGTACGTTTGTCGATCTAATTGTCGGATCTTCTAAGCTTGGTCAAAAGTCAAAACGGTCATCCCTGGGTATAAGGAAATCGAGCAAAAGACCTCTGATAGTTGTGGGACCGATGGCATTTGATCGGTGGTAAACACACACGTTACGCAAGCGCACATATCGCTCAAGTAGTATAAAATGTATCGATCCCATGAGGACTTAATACCTAAGCTATTAATTTATGACATTAGATGTTTACGAGTATCTAATTGATTGATTTTTGATTGGATTGTGATTTTTGTCTGAAAACAAATAAATAAAACAGTGTGAAAGTAATTAAAGGAAAATTCAATATTATTAAACTATCTAGGGTTGTGATTCCTTCCAATATCTCTTAAAGATGAAGTGATTATCTCATGTTTGTGCAATATATCGGTTTATTAACTTGGAAAACAAAAATATACAAAAGCCTCTGTCGATGGTCAGATGCAAACACCCAAAGTAATCCAATTAATCATATGTCTATGTTAACCAAATTACCTGAATTTGTTAAGATTAAGTTCCAATTGTGGCTACCCCCGCCCGACAAGTATATGTCTATCCTGGAAGGAAATCTACCTAAGGATCTTTTGCCCTAAGGTAAGATCGTGTGCTATTGAGTTTAAGGCTGAAACTTAAAATTCCTTCGTCAAGTTTATTTTAAGTTTACCAGATCAATCTTATTAGTGGCCAGTTAACAAGAAGCATTAAGCTTAAGACTCAAAAAATAAACCTTTATATTACCCAAGACATAAAATAACCACTTATAAAACGGTGATATTAAAATTCATCACAACCCCAGATATGGTATTTAGTTACAACATATATCTAGGACTAGTAAAAACTTAAATAAAGAAAATGACATAAAGTAAACTTGGAAATTAAAAAGATAAATTAAGAATAAAGAAAATGTTGGGGGTTAGAGGATCCACCTTTATTACTTCTAATTTAGATATCTCATTTATTATAATATATAAACTTGCATGACATTACCAACCATCTATATAGGCGGTATCATGATTAAGTCAGATTTTAGATTAATTCCAACCGACCATAAGTCAGTATCCCATTAGGTCAGGTTAAAATCAATTTAATTAAGTCCAACCGACCATAAATGCGGTATCCCCTTAAGTCTGGTTTTAAAATAGTTTATATATTATAATTAAGAGAGATTAATCTAAATATTAGTAATAAAAGCATTACCTTTCACCCCAGCAGATGAAAGTTACCTCATTAACAAGAAGCATTAAGTTTAAGACTCAACAAATAAACCTTATATTACCCAAGACATAAAATAACCACTTATAAAATGGTGATATTAAAATTCATCACAACCCCATATATGATATTTAGTTACAACATATATCTAGAACTAGTAAAAACTTAAATAAAGAAAATGACATAAAGTAAACTTGGAAATTAAAAAGATAAATTAACAATAAAGAAAATATTGGGGTTAGAGGATCCACTTTTATTACTTCTAATTTAGATATCTCTCTTATTATAATATATAAACTTGCATGACATTACCAACCGTCCATATAGGCGGTATCCTGATTAAGTCAGATTTTAGATTAATTCCAACCGACCATAAGGCGGTATCCCATTAAGTCAGGTTAAAATCAATTTAATAAGTCCAACCAACCATAAATGCGGTATCTCATTAAGTCAGGTTTTAAAATAGTTTATATATTATAATTAAGGGAGATTAATCTAAATATTAGTAATAAAAGCTTAATTTTCACTCCAGCAGAGAAGAGTTACCTCATCATACACAAAAGTAAAATAAAGAAACATCTATTGCATAAAATAAAAATTAAATACAAGAAAACTATAAATAAACAAACAAGATACAATCTTCTTAGTATTCTAAAGGAAATCCCCAGAAGAAGGTATGAAAATTTCAAATGAATTCGGCCTCAATTTATAGGCAAAATTTGGCCTAAGCGTCGCGACGTGTGAAATCTTGCGCGTCGTGATGCGCCGTTGATCTTTGACACGTGTACGCTGCTTGGATGAGATGATGACACGTGGCTGTCGGTAGAATTATTGGTTTGACATCGCGACGCGTGAAGTTATACACGTCATGATGCTGATGTCATATTGACGTAAGTAATGACGCGTGTCGGCAGAGTGAATTATTATGCTGACATCATGATGACGTGGCGATGACACAAATGCTGACGTATGTGATGATGCATGTCAGCGGAATAGCAATTAAGGCTGACGTCATGATGATGTGTGCCGGTAGGCTGGTTACGTTAGCGCGTTGTAACGCGAAAATGATAATTTTGCCCTTTTGCCCATTTTTCACTGTTTTGGCCCCGATTTGATTCCAGTGAGTCCTGAAACCTTAATTATCTACAAAATACACAAAACACATCAAAATATTCACAAAACTCAAGAAACTATACAAAATATTAAGTAAAATTGGCGGTAAATATTGATATATTTTCCACTTATCACACCCCCAAACCTAACATTTTGCTAGTCCTCGAGCAAAACAACAAAATAAAATACAATAAACAACTTTAAAATAAAATTAAACTAAGCCACTTTTGAAGGGATTACAGTTGCATTTAGCGTATTCAACAAGCCTTTAAACCTCTAGGTGTCCCTGGTGGACGAGTTGTAGTCTCGTGAGGGCTTACAGCGACGATACCCACAAACGTCAAATGCACACAAAAGCAAAAAGATCAAACAAGTTAATGACTAAACAAGTGAAACTCTTATCCAAGTTAATAACTGTTTTCTTTCTTTCTAAATTACCAAATAAGTAAATTCTCCGATTATTTTTACCATTCTCCATATATACAACCAACAATGTATTAATCAACTCATTGTGTTCACAATATTTATAAGTGTAGTTGAAAAGAGAGTAATATATTTGTCCTAAAGTTATATCAGAATTCACACCTTTTTACCAATGTAACTTTTTTTTTATTTATAACATCTTCAATCCATGTAGCGAGCTTTGGGCCAGTGACTCCCAAGCCAGTTGGGTTTAGGGCACTAGGTGTTAAGACACCCTACAGACTTAATTACTCGGATCTCAAATATCTCTTTTTTTATAACATCTTTAATCCATGTAGCGAGCTTTGGGCCAGTGACTCCCAAACTAGTTGGCTTTAGGGCACTAGGAGTTAAAATACTCATACAGACTTAATTACTCGGATATCAGATGTTTCATTTTTTTTATTATTCCATCGTTTTTTAGATGCTTCCTCCAATTAAACTAGATCACTAAATATTACAAACTTTTCACTTACATTTCATGTCCGTGTGTGTTACCATGCATGTTGATAATACCTGTCAACTGAGCATATAAAGATCCAATTTAATCAGTATTATGGAGAATTCACAAATTAAATAATTCACAAGGAAATAAACAAAAATTAACTTGTTATGAAATAGGTTGAGATACATATCAGGAGTGGAATTTCCTTACACAACTATCTCAAACACCATTCCACCTGATTAGTCAAATTAAAAACACAAAAACAATATATATATATAATATATATATATATATATATATATATTATTTTTATATTATATTATATATTTTTTTAAATTAAAAAAAAAATTAAAAACAAGATACTAGTCAACAATTCCCCTCCCCCAAACTTAATTGAGACATTGTCCCCAGTGTCTAAAAAGTAGAAGAAGAGTTTAGAAAACAGTACATAGTTAGCTGAAATTCTACTTCTAAAAAGAAAATTAAAGGTTAAGATCCAGATTTATCCGACGCTTCTTACAACAATCATTATCAGACCAATTTATCTTGGAAATGATAGGGTCAATTTATGGTTCAAAGGCTAAAAGTTGGTCAACTAAATCATGGGCAGTTCTGGCAGTTAAGAGGATATCTTTTATAGGTTTTGAAACAAACCCATTTCTCAGGGCATCGTCAAGAAACACAAAAAAAAAGTCATAAAATCATTCAACATTAAACAGTCCAATTGGTTTCTGGTGTATGTTCAAGTTCGCCCAAGATAGCACTGTAAAAATTTCCTCAATAGTGCCCAAGCCACATGGAAAAGCAATAAAAGCATCAGTACGGTTAATCATTTCAACAAGTCGTTCAGACATACCTGGCATGATGCATTCCTCTTCGTTTGATGGTCCTATAAGATTCGTCTCTGCCAAAGGTTCTGGGATGATTCCCAAAACTTGACTACCTCCTTCCTGTAAGGCCCTTGAAACGTACCCCATTAGTCCAAGATTACCACTGCCATATACTAGGTGCATATTCCTTTCAGATATGACTCTACCCAATTCTGGTGCTGCTTCAACGAACTTTGGCTTAAAACCAACACTAGTACCATAAAATACACAGATGTTAACCACTCGTCTTCTTGAAGTTTTTTTTCCATTTTTTTTATATTTCTTTCTCAAATCTGGATGTCTTCAATATTGCAATAACGAGCTGAATTTATAGATCCTGATAAAATGGTGAGTAATAATAGCACCAGTACCTGCCAAATGACAATTATTAGCTAAAAAGTAAAATAAATCGTGAAAATCCAAAAGTTTGGATCATGTCGGTGAAAATAAAAGAAAATAACAAAACAAATCACAATTATTAGTTAAAGACAAAGAGATGATAATGTTTACAGATAGTAACAACTTGAATGACATCTATGCTTCAGAGATAAGCTTCATACCCAATTTTCTTATAAATTAGCAAACATGGTCTTTTAAAGTTAGATTCCCGAGACTTAATTGTTGTCTTTCTTTTCTAAACTGTGTATGTAACATGCAAATTGTGTGATATACAAATCCACTGGGATGCGTCTCAAGTGTCAATGATATGTTATCTAAAGACTCCTTACTTATGTCATCCATAATGAATTTAATTTTATCTTCGCAATTATCAAACACCATTCCTAAACAATGACAATGACTATTACATGTCATGCGTGTACATTTATAGCAAACACCTAATCTTTTAGCTCTTCTTTTATTAGGATATGTTTTTTTTCCTAAACCAGACAAAAATGAAACAAAAGAGTCTGATGGCTCACCTGCCAATCAGACTCGTGCTTCAATAATCAAACGAATGTCATTAGGAATACATTTGATTATCAGAAGTCTCATTCATTCCAAGCGAGCTTTGTAGACTTTCATCAGAGAGTTTTGAGGGAGAGAATGAAATTAGTTGTGAAGATTTGCGAGACCATCTTCCATCTTGTCTGTGATGTTACCTATAAAATTAAACACACAAAAATAAAACACACCAAATCTCAATATATAAACAAATTGCTGTAGGCACTGCATTTTTGCATATAAGTCCCTATGATGAGTCTCATTTGGAGACACTACCTTTTAAGTCACGGAGGTCATGGAAAAAGGACATCGGATGGGGAAATTCAGAATAAATAAGGTTCACTGTTTTCGTTCGTGATGCGTTCGTGTATACGTTCGAACGCCAAACAGATTACGGGCATTCGTGCCGCGTTCGAGGAGGCGTTCGAACGGTGTCGGTAATTCTGGTTTTGCTGCTAGCCTCACATCGAGCCCAATTCGCCCAAGCCTTGGCCAACACGCCCAAGCCCACTTAAAACACATATTTAACACATGGTGAAATCAAAACAAATCTAAAAATCACATACCAAATTAAATAAACATTAAAATCAATCAAATATATTAAATTCCTAACTAAACAAAATCACATACTAAATTAAAAAGATGTCATGTCTAATTAAAATCAATTATAACAAATTAAAGATATTGTATTCCTAATCTAAACCAAATTTGTCCCCCCTCAATCTTTGACTTTCCTTGCTCAACACTAAATCAAATCCCTTCCTTGTGAGACAAGGTGGAGCCCTAGCCCTTCTCTATATAAACAACCCCTAACCAAGACATGCACTCCCCTAGCTCATACACAAGACTTACACGAAAATCACAACACCAAGAGCCCTAGCCATTCACAGCAATAGCAAGAAGAAAAACATAAATAATTCTCTTTATCTCCCCCACTCAACAGCCGAAAATAGCCCTTAAACCTCCACACGTCACCAAAAATACCCCCCAAACAGCAGCCCATTTCCACCGAAAATAGCAGCACCTACACCTCCTAAAACACGCCTGAACAGTAGCCCAAATCACCCCCAAACAGCAGCCAAATCCTCTTAAATCAGTCCCTAAAATCCTCAAAATAGTAACATAAAAACTGCATTTATAATCATTAAAATAATCACAGAAGACTACACTAAAAACCCACAAAAAACACTCGGAACAGTCCGTTAAAACGTCAAAACAGTGACCTGAACAGTGAGCAGAAAATACAGAGGAAACAGCAGCAAAACAGAGGCCGAACAGCAACAGAACGGAGGCCGAACGGCAAGCAAAACAGCAAAACAGTGAGCTAGGACGCTAAACCAGTGAACCGGAGAAGTTGAGGAGCTTTACCCTTCCGACGTCCGTGAAACGCAAGCCTGAAAGTTGGCAAAAAAAGGTTAGACCTGAGGGTATTTTCCACATTCGTTTTCTGTTTTATTTTCATTATTTATTGAGTATTGTTCGCATGATTGTTATGTTAAAGTGCATGTTGTGGCCCTTGAGTAGATAAATATGCATGTATCATGAAATATTGTATGTTGTGGACTTGGAATAAAATAAAAGATGTGTCAACTCTCGCGGTATATCGGATGGAAACCCGGGAATAAATTTCATAGCCGACTCCGAATGGACGGTAGTATGATCTGTACTCGGGATACAATTCCATGTACCCCTTGAGTAAATGGCGCCCTCTTTTGTTTTATGTTGCTTCGGTTTATTTATTTTCTGTTATTTGAATTCTGTATGTTACTTTTGTATGCATGATACAATCGAGCCCATGGGCTTAGTAAATGCGATGAAAGGTCCTCTATTCGGAGGGGTTGAAATCCTTTACCACGATGCTTTTCTGCGCCAGTTGATATGTGTTCGGTTGAATGCAAGATACGTTCAATCGGGCATACTAAGTTTGATATTATTGTTTCTTTATTCTTTGTATGCATGATTCAATCGAGCGCATAGGCTTAGTAAGTCGGATAAAGAGTCCCCTATTTGGAGGGGTTAAAATCCTTTACCACGATGCTTCGCCGCGCCGGTTGATGTGTGTTCGGTTGAATGCAAGATACGTTCAATCGGGTACACTAAGTTTGATATTATTGTTTCTTTATTCTTTGTATGCATGATACGATCGAGTGCATGGGCCTAGTAAGTCGGATTTAAGGTCCCCTATTTGGAGGGGTAAAATCCTTTACCACGATGCTTTGCCGCGCCGGTTGGTGTATATTCGATTAGATGTGAGATGAGTTCAATCGGATAAGTGAGGTCCCACATTGTGGATTTGTTTGCCTATGAATGTGTTGCATGCATCAGGTCTGGTTCCGTTCGAACGCGTTCTTGAACGCCACACGAACACGAACCTTTTGTTTACCGTTCGAATGCGTTCTCGAACGCTACGTATTTTCTTAGTTTCATCATGCATCATGTCTGGTTCCGTTCGAACATGTTCTCGAACACTATATGAACGTGAACCTTCTGTTTACCGTTCGAACGCGTTATCAAACGCTACGCAAATGCGTACACATCTTCTTAGTGTTTCATGTATCAGGTCTGGCTCCGTTCGAACGCGTTCTCGAACGCTATACGAACGAGAGCCTTCTGTTCACCGTTCGAACGTGTTCTCGAACGCTACGCGAACGCGCACCCACTGAACTGAGTTATTTTCATCAGATTTCGTACCTAATTGTCCATAGTAGCTATTCCTTCGTATGATAAACCTGATTGTTTCTATACATTATGCAAGATTATGTAGGTGTCGTTCATCTGTATTCCCCACATGTATGAGTATAATGTGTTTATTAATTGTATGCTTGCCGTGTGTTAATCTTTATGTATGCAAATTGAGACATAGATTACATACTAATAGGCTGTATGCAAATTCGGATATGTGTTACATGTAAATTTAGATGAACTTGTTGATGTATGCATGTGAATTTAGAAGCATGATACTCTGGAAATAAGTGTTACTTAAACTTGATTAAATTATTACATAAATCCTTTCATTACAAGTGACATAAGTAAGGGACCATTCCGAACCCAACGGTTTGAGGTCTTCCCTTGCGAGGGGTGAGTACGGCCTTAAATCTCATTTTCCTGGTTCACACCAGGTGGCGACTCTATTATTCTCCGGTTTAGTCCCCCGTGGCTACTCCGTACTCCCGACCGGGCCGTGAGCCCGGGACAGCATGTGTCGCCCAGTTTATGTGTCCCACAGTCTGGTGACTCCACTGGGGATAGAGAATCGGCCCCGAAATATTGTCTTGTAATGCTTGGATTTATGTTCTAATTGACCGTGTCTATAGTGGATAAAATGAGGGTTTAATCAAGGGCATCTTGAGGCTAGGTAATGGTTTGGTGTCTTTCTTCATTCACTACCTTCCTAGAAGGAAAAGCTGTGAAGGCACCTATATGGTCATCTACCCTTAGCCTATTGTGATGGAATAATTTGGAGGACTCGTTGTTTATTCCTGTCACCAAGTGATAAGAGCCTAAGAGGCTAGGGTACTTAAGAGAGCCTCGCTCCACCCTCATTCTGGGGAATCTACAACGGGAAATCCATTTGACAGTCGGTCACACACCATAGCTCATTGGCACGTACCTTAGTGTATAAAAAAGGGTGCGCTCACTTGGTCGCTGAACCCTTGATTGGGGAGACCTAGTTGTGGGCCATCCTTCGCCAGTGAGAGCCTTTGTCTACACTCTTGCGAACACACCCATAGACCGGGTTTGTATGGTTAAAGTAACAATTATTTCCTTGAATATGTGCTTGTGGACCATCCTCATTTGGATGCAGTTGGACTATTGTCATAAATGCGGACTTGCTGGGCCATTTAAACTGGGGCGAGTTCGTACCTTATGACTACTAGGCCCAAAGCTTCTGAAATGTTGATGGGCCATTGCGTAGAAATTATTACTTTATGTTTGCATTATCTTTTATGCTTGTGTTTAGGAACATCGCCGTTTGGATCCATTTGGACCATTTGTCATGTGATATGGGCTTGTTGGGCCATTTAAACTGGGACAAGAACGTATTTTATGATGATTGGCCCAGGGCTTCTACGTGTTGATGGGCCACTTTGTGCTTGTGTTCGGAACATTACCATTTGGATTTAGTTGGGCTCCTTGCCATGAGATGTGAACTTGTTGGGCCATTTAAACTAGGACGAGTTCACTCCTATGACAGTTAGCCCAGAAGCTTCTAAAATGATAACGGGCCGATTTGTTTGAAAATTTTAGTTGATTTAGTGTTATATATGCTACATGCACCCCATGCATGCATACATCATGCTAACCCTTGTGTTCTGAAAGCCATCATAGATTCCCGTTGGGTTAGGGAAAATGGAAGACTTACCAAAATACTGGGAACAGACATGAGTGAATCAGATATTGAGGTATCCCGTATGGATCAGTTGGAAAATGGTCTCGCCAAGGTCACTGAACAGTTGCAAGCCTTGACTACTGCCATGACAAATATGGATGTACCCCGTGCTGGGGGAAATTCTGAGAATGTGAGGCGCGAGGAGCCTCCAAATGGGTTGTGGGATGATATCCCCACTTTTGATGATGACATGACAGAGCATGCAACAGGCAGAGTGATTGGGTCTCAGGCAGAATTTCAGAAGCTTCGGGATCAAGTTGAAACAGTTACCCGCAAAATGAGGGGTAAACATGAAGAATTGTTAGATTATGAGACAATGACCTTCGGAGAACAGCTGCCAGCTCAGTTTAAAATGCCCGACATGGCCAAGTTTAATGGGAATGGAGACCCGAGAGTCAATCTGCAGTAATAGTCTCAGTCATGAGTTCAGTGGGCCTATCACAGCGCCAAGTCCAAAAGATGTTTGGGATGTCACTCGAGGGGGCACATGTGGTTTGGTATCATAGCCTTGAGAAGAAGGTTAAGAAAGATTGGAGGGAACTAGCTGATGCTTTTCTGAAGCAGTATGTTACAGACTTAGAAATTGACTTGTCACTCCGTGATTTGGAGAACACTAAGCAGAAGCCAGAGGAAAGTTTCAAAGAGTATGTGGACCGCTGGAGAAGCCAGCTTCTGAAGATGCAGACTCGGCCCTCTGAGAAAGACCAGATTAAAATGATCATCAAGGGCACCAAGCCCTCGATCTATGGCAAGTTGAGGAGGATGACTTCAATGATTGCGGATTTCCGACAGTTGAGGGAAACTGTCATGGATATTGAGGAAGAAGAGGCTGAAAACAGAAATTTTTATGGCCAAAATAGAAGAACTTTTGGAGGGCATTCTGAGATCAAGCCCCCTACTGCCGAGATTGCTGCTATTAAGAACCGGTGTTTCTCCAACTTGGGAAGACCTTTGTCCAAGGTACTTGAGAAGTTGACAAGGCAAGGATTCTTAAAACCTTTGGAGCCTAAACCACTTCCAAATCCCCCACCACCACATCTAAGAATAGACCGCTACTATCACTTCCATCAGCAACACGGCCATGATACTGACAGCTGTTCCCACCTCCGGTATGAAATTCAGGACCTCGTTGATGCCCACAAAATACCTGATCCTGAAAAAGAACAGCCTAGCACACACACCAACCCTCTGCCAAATTATCACTCTGTTCCCCCACCGACTTACATGATCAACTCCGGCCTACCCGAAACCTTTGTCCTCCAAACTCTCAATCATCAGGCGTCTTGCATTAAGATAAAAGATAACAGTAGTAAAGAACCGTAGGCCGAGGAAGAAGGCAATGAAACTACTCTTTCTAGTTTATTTTCTGCTTTTTTAATAAAGACATCAACTTCGTCTACTTGTTTGAACCTTTTCCTGAATAATAATAAAGACATCCATTTCACCTACTTGCCTGAGTCCTTTCTTTTCAACCTGCATAACATGAGTATGTTTGACAAAAGCATTCAACCCTGATACCATGATATTCAGCGACACTCAGAACACGGGGGATTCCCAAAAGAAGCAAGCAGAAATGACAGAATAACCGTTCAGTAATGGGAAATGGGGCAGTGAGGCTATCGGACTTGGAAGGAAATGAGTTCACCGAGCCGATGAATGTGGATAGATTGAAGCAGAGTACTTTGCCAGAGGAGGAGAAAACCGAGTAGTCACCAAGGAATTGGTGGACAACCTAAACCAACGTAATAGAAAATTCAATCATGCATGCATGCATACACGTAACATATTTGCATCCTTTTGTGTTTGTTCTGTTTTGTAATAACAGGTTTCAAAAGAGAAAAAGAAAGAAAGCGTCAAATGCAAGCCAACCAGAAGCAGCAACAGTACAATGTCAGCAGTCTTCAAGAATGAATCACAGGGGTGAGGCCCATATCAGTAGCAGTTAGGGCCGAGGCCCACATCAGCATCAGTTTGTGGATGAGTCCTAGGGGCGAGGCCATATCAGTATCAGTTGGGGGTGAGGCCCATATCAATATCAGCTTGGGGTGAGGCCCATATCAGTAGCAGTTAGGGCCGAGGCCCACATCAGCATCAGTTTGGGGATGAGTCCCAGGGGCGAGGCCACATTAGTATCAGTTTGGGGATGAGTCCCAAGGCCGAGGCCCACATCAGTATTAGTTTAGGGGCGAGGCCCACATCTGTATCAGTTTGGGGTTGAGGCCCATATCAGTTTCAGTCTCGGGGATGAGTCCCAGGGGCGAGGCCCATATCAGTATCAGTTCGGGACGAGGCCCACATCGTTTTGGGGGTGAGGCCCACATCAGCATCAGTATCAATTTAGCCGAGAATGTCACTCCAAGAATGGAAACACAGTTCGAGAATGAACAAGCCGGGAATGGCACTCCAAGAATGGGAACATAGTTCGAGAATAAACAAACCGGGTATGGCACTCTGGGGGCGAGCCCCACATCCTTATCAACATCAGTCTGGCCGGGTATGGCACTCTGGGGGCGAGGCCGACATCCTTATCAGCATCAGTCTGGCAGGGTATGACACTCTGGGGGCGAGGCCCACATCCTTATCCGCATCAGTCTGGCCGGGTATGGCACTTTAGGGGCGAGGCCCACATCCTTATCAGCATCAGTCTGGCAAGGTATGGCACTCTGAGGGCGAGCCCCACATCCTTATCAACATCAGTCTGGCCGGGTATGGAACTTTGGGGGCGAGGCCCACATCCTTATCATCATCAGTCTAGCTGGGTATGGCACTCTGGGGGCGAGGCCCACATTAACATCAGATCAGTTTTGCCGGGTACGGCACTCCAGGTATGGAGACATCAGATCAATTTTGCAGAGTACGACACTCCTGGTATGGAGATATTACTGCGACGCCTTGGGTATTAGGTTTAGCACACCAGGTACGGCACTCCGGGTATGGAGATATTATTGCGACGCCTTGGGTATGAGGTTTAGCACGCCAGGTAAGGCACTCCGGGTATGGAGATATTACTGCGACGCCTTGGGAATGAGGTTTAGCACGCCAGGTACGGCACTCCGGGTATGGAGATATTACTGCGACACCTTGGGTATGAGGTTTAGCACGCCAGATACGGCACTCCGGGTATGGAGATTACTACTGCGATGCCTAGGTATTAGGTTTAGCACGCCAAGTACGACACTCCGGGTATAGAGATATTACAGCGACGCCTTGGGTACGAGGTTTAGCACGCCATGTACGGCACTCCGGGTATGGAGATATCACTGCGACACTCTAGGTACGGAGATGCAACTGCGACACTTCGGGTATGAGGTTTAGCATGCCAGGTACGACACAACATCCACTCCACGCAACACATGGCAAGTCAAGTGGCACCTGGCGAGCCAGGTAAGTAGAAATGCATTGCATAACTTTGATAGGATTGTTCAAAACACACACTGCAAAAGTCCCATCAAAGTGGGGGCGACTGTAGGCACTGTATTTTTGCATATAAGTCCCTATGATGAGTCTCATTTGGAGACACTACCTTTTAAGTCACGGAGGTCACGGAAAACGGACATCGGATGGGGAAATTTAGAATAAACAAGGTTCATTGTTTTCGTTCGTGCTGCGTTCGTGTATACGTTCGAACGCCAAACAGATTACGGGCGTTCGTGCCGCGTTCGAGGAGGCGTTCGAACGGTGTCGGTAATTCTGGTTTTGCTGCTAGCCTCACATCGATCCCAATTCGCCCAAGCCTTGGCCCACACGCCCAAGCCCACTTAAAACACATATTTAACACATTGTGAAATCAAAACAAATCTAAAAATCACATACAAAATTAAAATAAACATTAAAATCAATCAAATATATTAACTTCCTAACTAAACAAAATCACATACTAAATTAAAAGATGTCATGCCTAATTAAAATCAATTATAACAAATTAAAGATATTGTATTCCTAATCTAAACCAAATTTATCCCCCCTCAATCTTTGACTTTCCTTGCTCAACACTAAATCAAATCCCTTCCTTGTGAGACAAGGTGAAGCCCTAGCCCTTCTCTATATAAACAACCCCTAACCAAGACATGCACTCCCCTAGCTCATACACAAGACTTACACGAAAATCACAACACCAAGATCCCTAGCCACTCACGGCAATAGCAAGAAGAAAAACAAAAATAATTCTCTTATCTCCCCCACTCCACAACCGAAAACAGCAGCCCTTTAAACAAAACACACATCACCAATAAACACCCCCAAACAGAAGCCCCTTTCCACCGAAAATAGCAGCCCCTACACATCCTAAAACACTCCTGAACAGTAGCCCAAATCACCCCCAAAATAGCAGCCAAATCCTCTTAAGTACTAGTTCTAATCCTCAAAACGTAACATAAAAAACTGCATTTATAATCCTTAAAATAATCACATAAGACTACACTAAAAACCCACAAAAAACACTCGGAACAGTCCGTTGAAACGTCAAAACAGTGACCTGAACAGTGAGCAGAAAATACAGAGGAAACATCAGCAAAACAGAGGCCGAACAGCAGCAGAACGGAGGCCGAACGGCAAGCAAAATAGCAAAACAGTGAGCTAGGACGCTAAACCAGTGAACCAGAGAAGTTGAGGAGCTTTACCCTTCCGACGTCCGTGAAACGCAAGCCTGAAAGTTGGCAAAAAAGGTTAGACCTGAGGGTATTTTCACATTCGTTTTCTGTTTGTTTTCTTATTTTTTATTTATTGAGTATTGTTCGCATGATTGTTATGTTAAAGTGCATGTTGTGGCCTTGAGTAGATAAATATTCATGTATCATGAAATATTGTATGTTGTGGACTTGGAATAAAATAAAAGATGTGTCAACTCTCGCGGTATATCGGATGGAAACCCGGACATAAATTTCATAGCCGACTCCGAATGGACGGTTGTATGATCTGTACTTGGGATACAATTCCACGTACCGCTTGAGTAAACGGTGCCCTCTTTTTTTTATGTTGCTTCAGTTTATTTATTTTCTGTTATTTGAATTATGTATGTTACTTTTGTATGCATGATACAATCGAGCGCATGGGCTTAGTAAGTGCGATGAAAGGTCCTCTATTCGGAGGGGTTGAAATCCTTTACCACGATGCTTTACCGCGCCAGTTTATGTGTGTTTGGTTGAATGCAAGATATGTTCAATCGGGCATACTAAGTTTGATATTATTGTTTCTTTATTCTTTGTAAGCATGATTCAATCGAGCGCATGGGCTTAGTAAGTCGGATTAAAAGGTCCCATATTTGGAGGGGTTAAAATCCTTTACCACGATGCTTCGCCGCGCCGGTTGATGTGTGTTCGGTTGAATGCAAGATACGTTCAATCGGGTACACTAAGTTTGATATTATTGTTTCTTTATTCTTTGTATACATGATACGATCGAGTGCATGGCCCTAGTAAGTCGGATTAAAGGTCCCCTATTTGGAGGGGTTAAAATCATTTACCACGATGCTTTGCCGCGCCGGTTGGTGTATATTCGATTGGATGTGAGATGAGTTCAATCGGATACGTGAGGTCCCACATTGTGGATTTGTTTGCCTATGAATGTGTTGCATGCATCAGGTCTGGTTCCGTTCGAACGCGTTCTCGAACGCCACACGAACGCGAACCTTCTGTTTACCGTTCGAACGCGTTCTCGAACGCTACGCGAACGCGCACGCATTTTCTTAGTTTCATCATGCATCATGTCTGGTTCCGTTCGAACGCGTTCTCGAACGCTATACGAACGTGAACCTTCTGTTTACCATTCGAACGCATTATCAAACGCTACGCGAACGCGCACGCATCTTTTTAGTGTTTCATGCATTAGGTCTGGCTCCGTTCGAACGCGTTCTCGAACGCTATACGAACGCAATCCTTCTTTTCACCTTTCGAACGCGTTCTCGAACGCTACGCGAACGCGCACCCCTGAACTGAGTTATTTTCATCAGATTTCATACCTAATTGTCCCTAATAGCTATTCCTTCTTATGATAAACCTGATTGTTTCTATGCATTATGCAAGATTGTGTAGGTGTCGTTCATCTGTATTCCCCACATGTATGAGTATAATGTGTTTATTAACTTGTATGTTGCCGTGTGTTAATCTTTATGTATGCAAATTGAGACATAGATTACATACTAATAGGCTGTATGCAAATTCAGATATGTGTTACATGTAAATTTAGATGAACTTGTTGATGTATGCATGTGAATTTAGAAGCATGATACTCTTGGAAATAAGTGTTACTTAAACTTGATTAAATTATTACATAAATCCTTTCATTACAAGTGACATAAGTAAGGGACCATTCCGAACCCAACGGTTTGAGGTCTTCCCTTGCGAGGGGTGAGTGCGGCCTTAAATCTCATTTTCCTGGTTCACACCAGGTGGCGACTCCATTATTCTCCGGTTTAGTCCCCTGTGGCTACTACGTACTCCCGGCCGGGCCGCGAGCACAGGACAACATGCGTCGCCCAGTTCCTGTGTCCCACAATTGCATGGGTTGCCTCCCTATTAGCGCTAAGTTTAACGTCGTCAGCTAGACATGACTACTCGAACATTAGGCTAGATCTGCCAATGTGAGACTTTCTTTTTATTTCTCAAATTATTCTCCCCAGTAGTGCGTGACATACTTGCTTTTAACTTTGAATGTTTCATTAGAGTTGGGATCATGTAACTCAACGACTCCACATGGTAAAACTTGGGTGATTAAGAATGGACCTGAACACCGTGATTTTAATTTCCCAGGGAAAAGTTTCAACCTTGATTTGTTTAACAATACCGACTGCCCCGGTTCTAGTTGTATGCGAACTAACTTCTCATCATGTCTCTTCTTGGCCTTTTCTTTGTACATTTTGGCATTCTCAAAAGACTGTATGTGAAATTCCTCCAATTCGTTGAGTTGGTGGAGCTGTTTCTCTGATGTTGCTTGTATTTCAATAATTAACTTCTTCTGTGCGCAATACGCTTTATTTCAAGCTCCACATGCAGATGGCATGCTTTAAGTTTATCAGTGGAACGTTGCATTGCATCGGAGTTCTGAATGGTACTATCTTTCACATCAAGTCTAAAACATTCCTCCTTCTTTCCGTCATCTGGTAAATTCATGGCTTTGAAAACCTTGAATGTTACTTCTTGGTCTTGTACCCTCATGGTAGTTCACCTTTTTGTACATGAATAATGGTTCGACCTGTAGCTGACCGGTGCGTAATCACACGCATGTAACGCAAGCGCACGTATCGTTAAAGTAGTATAAAAAGTATCGATCCCACGAGGACTTAATACCTAATCTATTAATTTTATGAGGTCAAATGATTACTAGTATCTAACAGGTTGATTGATTGATTTGAAATGGTGATGATTCTAAATTTAAAAAAAAGTAAATAAAATTGCACGAAAGTAGGTTTAAGAAAATTCAATATTAAGAAACTATCTAGGGTTGTGAATCTTCAAATATCATTTTAAAGATGAAGTGGTTATTTCATGTTTGTGTAATATATCGGTATACTAACCTGGAACATTAAATTATGCGAAAACCTCTGTCGATGGTTAGACGTAAATACCCAGTATAACCTAATTCAACCAAATGTCTATGTCAACCAAATTACCTGGATTCATTAAGTTTAAGTTCCAATTATGGCTACCCCCGCCCGACAGGTATATGTCTATCCTGTAAGAAAATCTATTAAAGGGTTATCTATCCTCAAGGAAGATCGTGGGCTATTAAGTCTAAGGCTGAAACCTAAAATTCTTTTGTCAAGTTTATTTTAGATTTACCAGATCAATCTTTTTAGTGGCCAATTAACAAGACACATTAAGCTTAAGACTTAATAAGTAAACCTTTAAATTACCCTAACTATAAAATAACCCTTTATAAACCAGTGATATTAGAATTCATCACAATCCTAGATAACTGACTTAGTTACGACACATAACTAGGGCTAGTAAAAACTTAAATAAAATAAAAGACATAAAGTAAATGCTGAAAAGTAAATTGTTGAAAAGTAAATGACGGAAAGTAAATGCTGAAATTAAATACTGAAAATAAAATGTTGAAAAGTAAATGCTAAAAGTAAATTATTGAAAAGTAATGCTGAAAAGTAAATTGCTGAAAGTAAATAAAGTAAAAGTACAATAAAAGAAAATGCTGAGGTAAAATGATCCACTTTTATTACTTCTATTTTAGATATCTCCCTTAATATAATATATTAACTTTGCATGATAATTACCAACCAGCCATATAGGCGGTATCCAGATTAAGTCAAATTAATAATTAATTACCAACCGACAAATCAGACGGTATCCAGTTTAGTCTGGTTAAAACCAATTTAAATAATTACCAACCGACCAATATGGCGGTATCCTCGTTAAGTCAGGTTTTAACTAGTTTATATATTATAATTAAGGGAGATTAATCTAAATATTAGTAATAAAAGTTTTATATTTTACCCCAGCAAAGGGGAGTTACCTCTTCATTACTGAAAAGTAAAAACTGAAAATTAAAGAAAGAAAAATACTGTGCGTAAAAGTAAATTGCGGAAAGTAAAAACTGAAAAGTAAAGAATAGAAAGTGCGAAATCAGAAATTAATTACTGAAAGTTGTAAATAAACAAATAAGATACAATCTTCTTAGTATTCTTAAGGAATCCTTAGAAGAAAGTATGAATTTACAAATGAAATGGCTTGGTATTTATAGGCAAAATTTCACCTCCATCAAATCATCCACCAAATCCATTATTAATTGCTCCACTAATTGCTCCACCAAATCCATTATTAATTGCTCCACTAATTGCCTATCATGTTTGGTGGTGATTTGATAATTTTTAATATTTATTTATGAATTTATTTTTTGCTTTGAAAATGATTGAAAATGACTTTAATAATTACACACAACACAATTCTGGATGGTACATCAATTTCAGACATGAAATCTTCATAATTCCAAATTATTTTGTCTTTCAATGTTGTAGATCTTTGAGTCGTCATTAATCTTGAACTTGAATCAGCTCAATCCAATATCGGAGTAAAATGTTATGCCCAAAATACGATAGATGCGCAAAATTGGAATTTCCAAAACTGCACTTCGTTAAAACGCCCTTTCAAGTTTCCAATCTCCAAAATTAATATGTCAAGTCCAATTTTAGCCCTTATTTGACCCACATTTCGTCCTTAATGATTTCATTGTGTCCCAATATTATTTTATCTGCAAAATAAACTAAAACACATCAAAACGTTCATCAAACCCGAGAAATTAAACAAAATATTAAGTAAAAGGGGCGGTAAATATTGATATATTTTCCGCTCATCACACCCCCAAACCTAACATTTTGCTAGTCCTCGAGCAAAACAACAAAATAAAATATAAGAAACAATTAAAATTAAACTAAGCCACTTTCGTGTGGATCACGGTTGCATTTAGCATATGCAACAAGCCTTTAAACCCCAAGGTGTCCCTAGTGGACGAGTTGTAGTCTCGTGAGGGCTTACAGCAACGATACCCACAAATGTTTTACAAAAGTAAAAAGATAATAAAACTTAAATAAAATAAAAGACATAAAGTAAATGCTGAAAAGTAAATTGCTGAAAAGTAAATGACGGAAAGTAAATGCTGAAATTAAATACTGGAAATTAAATAATGAAATGTAAATGCTGAAAAGTAAATTACTGAAAAGTAAATGCTGAAAAGTAAATTGCTGAAAAGCAAATAAAGTAAAAGTACAATAAAAGAAAATGATGAGGTAAAAGAATTCACTTTTATTACTTCTATTTTAGATATCTCCCTTAATATAATATATTAACTTTGCATGATAATTACCAACCAGCCATATAGGTGGTATCCAGATTAAGTCAAATTAATAATTAATTACCAACCGACCAATCAGGCAGTATCCAGTTTAGTCAGGTTAAAACCAATTTAAATAATTACCAACCGACCAATATGGCGGTATCCTCGTTAAGTCAGGTTTTAACTAGTTTATATATTATAATTAAGGGAGATTAATGTAAATATTAGTAATAAAAGTTTTAACTTTTACCCCAGCAAATGGGAGTTACCTCCTCATTACTGAAAAGTAAATATTTAAAATTAAAGAAAGAAAAGTACTGTGCGTAAAAGTAAATTGCGGAAAGTAAAAACCGAAAAGTAAAGAAAAGAAAGTGCGAAAGAGGAATTAATTACTGAAAGCTGTAAAGAAAGAATCAAGATACAATCTTCTTAGTATTCTTAAGGAATTCCTTAGAAGAAAGTATGAATTTACAAATGAAATGGCTTGGTATTTATAGGCAAATTTTTCCTCCATCAAATCATCCACCAAATCCATTATTAATTGCTCCACTAATTGCTCCAACAAATCCATTATTAATTGCTCCACTAATTGCCTATCATGTTTGGGGGTGATTTGATAATTTTTATTATTTATTTATTAATTTATTTTTTGCTTTGAAAACGACTTTAATAATTACACACAACACAATTCTGGATGGTTCATCAATTTCGGACATGAAATATTCATAATTCGAAATTAATTTGTCTTTCAAAGTTGTAGATCTTTGGGTCTTCATTAATCTAAAACTTGAATCAGCTCAATCTGATATCGGAGTAAAAATTTATACCCAAAATACGACAAATGCGCAAAATTGGAATTTCCAAAAATGCACTTCGTTAAAACGCCCTTTCAAGTTTCCAATCTCCAAAATTAATATGTAAAGTCCAATTTTAGCCCTTATTTGACCCAAATTTCATCTTAAATGATTTCATTGTGTTCAATATTATTTTATCTGCAAAATAAACTAAAACACATCAAAACGTTCATCAAACCCGAGAAACTAAATAAAATATTAGGTAAAAGGGGCGGTAAATATTGGTATATTTTCCGCTCATCAGTAGCCAAGAATGGTCTCCCGAGGATGATGGGCATGTCTTCGTCTTCCTCCATGGCATGGACAATAAAATCTGTTGGGAAAATGAATTTGTCGACTTTGACAAGCACATCTTTGACCGGCATAATCACACGTGTATAACGCAAGCGCACATATCGTTAAAGTAGTATAAAAAGTATCGATCCCATGAGGACTTAAATCCTTTTGTTATCGATTTATAAAGTTAAATGTTTACAAGTATCTAATGGATTGATTGTTTGATTGGGTGGTGACTTTAAAATTAAAACAAGTAAATAAATTGCTTGAAAGTAGATTAAAGAAAATTAAAATTTATAAAACTATCCATGGTTGTGAATCCTTCCAATATCTTTTTAAAAGATGAAGTGGTTATTTTACGTTTGTGTAATATATTGGTTTATTAACCTGGAACACGAAATTATGTAAAAGCCTCTTCCGATGGTCAAATAAAAATACCCAGTATAACCCAATTAATCATATTCCTATGTTAACCAAGTTATATGAATTCATTAAGATTAAGTTCCAATTATGGCTACCCCCGCCCGACATGTATATTACTATCATGTAAGGAAATCTATTAAAGGGTTATCTATCCTCAAGGAAGATCGTGGGCTATTGAGTCTAAGGTCTTTAACCTAAAATCTCTTTTCCAAGTTCATTTTAAGTTTACTAGTTCAATTTTATTAATGGCCAGTTAATAAAAAACATTAGGATTAAGGCTCAATAAATAAACCTTTAAATTACCCAAACTGTAATTTAACCCCTTATAAACCGGTGATATTGGATTTCATCACAACCCCAGATAATTGGCTTAGTTATGACACATATTTACGGGTAGTAAAAACTTAAATAAAAGAAAAGACATAAAGTAAATGCTGGAAATTAAATTACTGGAAAGTAAATGCTGGAAATTAAATTACTGGAAAGTAAATGCTAAAAGTAAATAAAGTAAAAGTACAATAAAGAAAATGCTGAGGTAAAAGAATCCACTTTTATTACTACTATTTTAGATATCTCCCTTAATATAATATATTAACTTTGCGTGATAATTACCAACCATCCATATAGGCGGTATCTTGATTAAGTCGAATTAATAATTAATTACCAACTGACCAACCAGGCGGTATCCATGCTTAGTCAGATTAAAACCAATTTATAATTAATTACCAACCGACCAATATGGCGGTATCCTCGTTAAGTCAGATTTTAAGTAGTTATTATATTATAATTAGGGGAGATTAATCTAAATAGCAATAATAAAAGCTTTACCTTTTACCCCAGCAAGGGGGAGTTACCTCTTCATTGCTTGAAAAGTAAAATCTGAAAAAGTAAAGAAAGGAAAGTACTGTGCGTAAAAGTAAATTGCGGAAAGTAAAAACTGAAAAGTAAAGAAAAGAAAGTGCGAAAGCGGAAATTAATTACTGAAAGCTGTAAATAAACAAACAAGATACAATCTTCTTAGTTATTCTTAAGGAATTTCAAAGAAGAAAATATGAATTTACAAATGAAATGGCTTGGTATTTATAGGTAAAATTTTGCCTCCATCAAATCGTCCACCAAATCTATTATTAATTGCTCCACTAATTGCTCCACCAAATCCATTATTAATTGCTATTATGTTTGGTGGGAGTTTGACTATTTTTATAATTTTTATAATTTTTTTATTTTTTTGCTTTGAAAATGACTTTAGTAATTACGCATAACACACTTCTGGATGTTTCATCCATTTCGGTCATGAAATCTTCAGAATTCGAAATTATTATGTTCTTCAAAATTGTAGATATTTGAGTCTTATTTAATCTGGAAATTGAATCAAATCAATCTGATATCGTAATAAAAATGTATGCCCAAAATACGACAGTTGCGCAAAATTAGAATTTCTGAAACTGCACTTCGTTAGAACGCCCTTTCAAGTTTCCAATCTCCAAAATTAATATTTCAAGTCCAATATTTTACCTTATTTGACCCATATTTCATCCTAAATGATTTCATTGAGTCCCAATATTATTGTATCTGCAAAATAAACTAAAACACATCAAAATGTTCATCAAACCCGAGAAACTAAACAAAATATTTAGTAAAAGGGGCGGTAAATATTGATATATTTTCCGCTCATCAATCTTCAACTAAAACTCTCGGAAATGTGATGGCTCTATCAGCAAGTTGCAAGAAGATTGAGGTGGGCTTTGCTTCTCCAATCTGCAGTTTCCTGTAAATAGACAAATGCATCAAGTTAATACTAACACTTATATCACACAAAGCCTTACCAAAGTTATGTTCTCCTATGGTGCAAGGGATGGTGAAACTACCAGGATCTTTCAAATTTGGGGGAAGCTTCCTTTGAATGATGTCGCTGCATTCTTCTGTCAATGCTACAGTCTCATAATCTCCCAATCGTTTTTTTTTTTTGTGACAGAATGTCTTTCATGAATTTGATATAGCTGGGCATTTGTTCCAACGCTTCTGCAAATGGAATGTTGATATGCAGATTTTTGAAGATCTTCAGGAATCGAGCAAACTGCTTATCCAGTTTGTGTGTCTGAAGACGATGTGGAAATAATGGAGGTGGAGTGAATCTTTCTCGATCATTTTCTTTGTCTCTTTATCCTCCATTTGTGGTTCTGCTTCGCTGATTTCTTTTGGAATATCCTTAGCAGATGCCTTGATTCCAACATCTTTGTTGATTTCAGTACTGCTTTTTAAAGTGATGGCATGACATTGCTTTTTCCCTATGTTCCTTGGATTTGGTTCTGTGTTGCTAGGAAGGGTACCTTGCGGTCTGTAACTCTGAGCATTGGCTAGTTGTCCCAATTGATTTTCCAGTGCCTTAATAGAAGCAGTTAGGCTTTGATTCAATGCTGTTTGGGCTTGAAATATAGCATCGTATTTGGATTCTTATTTTTTGAACATCTCTGCAAGCAAATCTTATATTTCTGGCTTCTTCTCATACTTCTGGCTTTGATTTTGCTGTTGGAATCCTGATGGTTGATTGTTCCTTTGCCCTGTAGTGTAGCTCCATGTGATGATTCCTCCAACATGGGTTGTAGGTATTGGAATATAGATTGTTCTTTTGTTTGTTGAAATTGTTGACATAGTTCACCGTCTCATCATGTTGGTTGTATGATTCTACCTCTGGTGCTCCTCCATATGGTGAACTTATAGAATCAGCGATGTTCACAACTTGCGTGCTAAGTGTTTCCAGGTATTTGCACATCTGATCCAGCTTGGCATTCATTGCTGTGTTGGCTCCAACTTCATAAATTCCTGCAATTCGTTGAATCATGCTCCTTTTTGTTGGCCATAAAGAATTATTGTTGGTCATTTCTTCAATTAAATCACAGGCCTGATCTTCTCCTTTCACCATTAATCTCCTCCAGCAGCAGCATCTATTGTGGTTCTCATTAGTCCAGAAAGTCTATTATAGAAGGTTTGGACTTGTAGCCACTATGGACACTGGATTTCAGCCGATGTCCACAATCGAGATTTCGAATGAAGGGCACTAGCGAACCTGCAAAATAAGGGTAGAAAGAGCGATGAGGTTTCTGCCCACGATTGTGGTGGGAGCCGTAGGCACTCCGACGCTCAAGTCAGTAATGTGAATAAGTCGGATGTAGGGAGAATTAGGTCTGAAGTTACCTCAGACTACGTTTGTTTGCCGTGAGGGCAGGGTATTATGATTTCTCTGATGACAAGGAGTAGTATTGTGTGATCTTCCTTCCCCCTGGTGCCATGACTCTTCTATTTTATAGGCCCTCCTGACGTGGGGTCATTTAAACCTCTTCTACCCGTTGGATGTGTTAATGATAGGGTTTATGACTGTAACTGTCGATTTAATGGAGTTCATTACTGTAGGCGTTTTCCCAATCTAATTACTCATGAATCTGTTGGCCTTCTTGAACTGTTGAATCTGTGATGATGGGCTCTGGGTTGGTCCGATCTCTCGGCCCAAAGTTGGTTTCTCAAACTAGATCTGATAGTGGGCCTTGGAGCTCTGGTTTTTGAGTTTGGCCTAAAGGTAGAATGGCGGTTATGCCCTTGGGCCCAAATTTGGCCCATACAGTTTGTACCTTACTCTCTAAGTCTGGAAGTCCTAGACTTAGAGAGTATCATTGCTTATGTCGAACGAATCGGGACTCTGACTGTCGTCTTGCTGATCCTGGTGGGAGCTCAAAGTTAATCAGTATGATGAATCCGACTTCAATTGTCCTTGCTCTAAATACTTCATTGGGTGTTCCTGATTGATTGGCACATTTAGTTGTTTTGGAGATAGCCTCAATCGACATAGTCATAAGGATTGAAGAAGGAATTTCCAGGCCTAGTTTGACTCGACATGAATCCCATGGGGTGTCAAGTTTATTGAACCAATCATGGGTTTATGAGTTGACTCGTATTTATTTTGCCTCGACATGTCATATGAGGTGAATGTATGTCTCGACATGTCGTCTGGAATGAAGGAAGCCCATAACTTCTTTTGACTCGGCGAAAGTCTTTTGAGGGATGTCCTCAAATTCATTAGACATGATATGACATATGAACTGAGGGAAGTCCATGTCTCTACACGACTTAACATGAGTCTTAACTCAATTTTCCTTGACATGAGTCTTCTGGGGGAAGTCCTCGGTCGACTGAACCAGATGATGGTCCATGAGTAACTTCACTCGACATGTCCTATGAAATGAGTGAATACTATAATTCTATTTCACTAGACATGTGTCATCTCGGGAATGTCCTCGATCGACTGAACCAGATGATGGTCCAAGAGTAACTTCACTCGACATGTCGTATGAACAGAGTGAATTCCATAATTCTATTTGACTGGACAAGAGTCATCTGGGGGATGTCCCCGGTCGACTGAACCATATGATGGATCAAGAGTGATTTCAATCGACATGTCGTATGAACATAGTGAATTCCATAATTCTATTTGAATCGACAAGAGTCATCTAGGGGATGTCCCCAGTCAACTGAACTAGATAATGGTCCAGGAGTAATTTCAATCGACATGTCGTTTGAACAGAGTGAATTCCATAATTCTATTTGACTCGACAAGAGTCATCTGGGGGATATCCCCGGTCGATTGAACTAGATGATGGTCCAGGAGTAATTTCAATCGATATGTCGTATGAACAGAGTGAATTCCATAATTCTATTTGACTCGACAAGAGTCATCTGGGGGATGTCCCCGGTTGACTGAACCAGATGATGGTCCAGGAGTAACTTCACTCGACATGTCGTATGAACAGAGTGAATTCCATAATTCTATTTGACTTGATAAGAGTCATCTGGGGATGTCCCCAGTCCACTGAACCAGATGATGGATCATGAGTAATTTCTATCGACATGTCGTATGAACAGAGTGAATTCCATAATTCTATTTGACTCGACAAGAGTCATATGGGGGATGTCCCCGGTCGACTGAACCAGATGATGGTCCAGGAGTAACTTCACTCGACATGTCGTATGAACAGAGTGAATTCCATGATTCTATTTGACTCGACAAGAGTCATCTGGGGGATGTCCCCGGTCGACTGAACCAGATGATGGTCCATGAGTAATTTCAATCGACATGTCGTATGAACATAGTGAATTCCATAATTCTATTTGACTTGACAAGAGTCATATGGGGGATGTCCCCGATCGACTGAACCAGATGATGGTCTATGAGTAACTTCACACGACATGTCGTATGAACAGAGTGAATTCCATAATTCTATTTGACTCTACAAGAGTCATCTGGGGGATGTCCCCGGTCGACTGAACAAGATGATGGTTCAGGAGTAATTTCGATCGACATGTCGTATGAAATGAGTGAAATCCATGTACTCATTGACTTATGTCGTATATTAAGGATGTTCAAAACTTTAAAGTGTATTATGTCAAGTGACATCGTTCTTCTTGTCTGTCCTTTATATCGTTCCTCATTCGACACTTGGATTGTTTCCAAGTCTCTCTCCAGTCATTTATTGCAACCCTAGTGTGAATTACGAGGAGTTTTTGGCGGGAATTTGTGGCGCCAATTGAGTAGAGTGTATAAAAGAGCTTTGGGTACTTCATTTGCTTCATTCGTAAAAAATTCCATTTGGAGGCCGAGTAAGGAGAGCTCTCAAGTGTTTCAAGGTATTCTTCGAAAACTACCTCTTGTTCTTCAATTTCTTTAAACATTCATAGAGTAGATTCAAGCTGTTCTTAGGTGAAATTGGCTGTTTGATCTTTTAAACTTTGGAAATATTTTCAGAATTGTGTTTGTGGGTTTTGATCTTTAGGAAGTAGTTTACTTGGGAATATAATGTTTATATATTTGTTGTTTGGAGGATGTCGAGTGAATTACCTAGTACGAGCGAACCAACTAATTTGTTATCTAAGAATCCTCCTAGTCGAATGACTAGGAAACTACTGAGGGAACTTGGGTGCAAGTATAAGTTTCCTGATTCTTTGGAACTAAGGGTACCTTTGTCGAGTGAGAGGATCGACTATAAAGTTCCGAGGTGGATGGGATTCTACGTGCGACCATTCACTGATGGGCTGAGGTTCCCTATACCAAGATTAATTTGGGAAGTTCTTGATCATTTTGAGGTTGCTCCTTCTCAGCTGATGCCTAATGCTTGGAGGATTTTATTGTCGATTGAGTGCATGGCTTTCGAGTTATGAGTATTTTTTGAAGTGAATGATGTCTTGGCCACATACTACCTGAAAGAACATTTGAAGGAGAAAGGAAGATATACCCTAATTCTTCGTTAGAGGAAGACATATTTAGTTACCGGATTACCTACTAATGATAGGGGGAATTGGCAATCCGATTATTTCTTTTCAAGGGGTGAGGGTATATTTGGATCGGCTGGGGTTGGTCGAATCCCAGAGTATTGGAGTTCGTCGAGTGAGTAACATCTTTTTGAAATGTTTAATCTTGAATCTCATTTATGAATTGGAATAACCGTGTATTTGTCGTTGCAGATCCTTTACGAAATAGATCATTCGTCTCGACTACTCGAACAATTTCCAATATCAAAGCGATTTTAGCTTTACCGGTTGAAGAAAGAAACTATAAAGCTATCTTAGTGGAGAAAAGATTGAGGGCGACTCTGTTGTGGAGGGATATTCACAGCCGAGAAGAAGAATGTACACTTCTGGCCTTTTGTAAGGATATATTGCTTGTGATAAATTATAGATGGTTGTGTCGAGAGTTATACGGAGATCCTAAATTTCAAAAGCCTATAAAACCTAAGAAACTTTTATGCGCAGAAGACATGATGACTGAACCATTTACAATAGCCTCACTTGACGAAATGAAGAATCGAAAGAAGGCAATGAAGCTGAAGGTTAAACAGCCGGAAGTCGAGAAAGTAACTGGTCCCCAACCCAAAGAAATCGTCTCGAGTGAAGCTGTTGTAGAAAATGAGGAAGTCGACTGAAATGACTTCGGCAGGGAAGAAAATGAAATCTATTACCGAGGTGGAGGAAGATGTTGACAATCTCATTTTAAAGGTTCATCGCTAGTCGACTGCAATCTCTGATCCCTCAAGCATAGATTCATTTGTGGATGGGCTTCTTCTAGAAGGGGATGAAGAGAGGCTAACGTAGATCGGTCCAGTGGAGGCTATGAGGAAAGCCATAACTACGAACTATCAAGTGTGTATAACAATTACTTTTTTTTTTATCGAATGATCTTTAACTTGGTCTTTTTCAGGCATTGGAATGTAGTCTATACATGTGAAAGAATGCGGAATCGAGTCAAGGAAGGATCAGGGAGCTAGAAAAAATATTGTCAGTGGTGAGGAAGGAAGCTTCAGAGCTGAAGTCCGGGCTGGCCGCTTCTCAAAGAAAGGAAAAAGGGCTGGAGAAAGAATTGAAGGAAGTTAAGGCTACTTTGAAAATGGAGAAGGATACGTCTGAATTACTTTGATATTGCCATCGACTCTATGATGAAAGACATATATGATTTGATGAAGGAATATCTCACTGGAAAGCACGTCGACTGGAAGCCTGAGAAGTGGATTCGGTAGTACGAAAGACGTGTGGCTGGGCTTTCCTCATCGACTGAGGATGGTGAAGAAGAAAAAGGTGATGAAATCGAGTCAAGGAAATGCGAGGTAGAGTCAGTGGCAATTCCTGAAATGGGAGGGGTCGAGGAACGATTGAAGGAATGAGAGGATGTTGGACCGGTTGTGGTCGATATTGAAGCGAGGATGGAGCCTGAAGTCCAAGAAGATGTTCCTACCAGTGTTCCAGCGGCTACTGAAGAAGATCCAGCCAGTGATCTTGAAGTTTAAGGACTTTATATTCTAATGTACTTGAGGTTTTTGTTAACATTTTGTATAAAGCAAAATTACTTTGTCGAATAGAAAGGAAGTATGCCGATGTTTTGAACAAGGCACTCTATTTTGTCGTATGAAGAAGAGTCCATAATGAATGATTTCAAAAAAATGAATTTTTATTCCAATCAGTCGAATGACTTCTACAAATTTCTGTATTTCTTATTTTCGAAAGATGACTAAATACTGTGAAGGCAACTACTTCGAAAAATAACAAAACATTGTAAGTGTTACCAGATGAATCGCTTAAGATGAACGACGTTCCAATTGTTGCGGACGGGAGTCCCTTCCGCGGTTTGTAGCTTGTAGGCTCATCTCTCGACAATTTTTATGACAAGGTACGGACCTTCCCAGTTTGGTCCCAGCATACCATCTCCAATTTCCTTTGTGTTCTGGAATACTCTACGTAGGACTAAATCTCCTTCCTTGAATGTTCTACTCCTGACGTTTTTGTCGAAGAATCTGGCCATCCTCAGTTGATGAGCAGCCAGTCGAATGGAAGCTCGTTCCCTTAATTCATCAATCATGTCGAGATTGAAATTTATGAGCTGTCGATTTGGTTCTTCGTCGAGCCATTCGTAGCGTTGGGACGGGATGGCTTCTTCAGTCGGTATTACTGCTTATGTTTCAAATGCTAGTATGAATGGGGTTTTGCCTGTTGAAGATCGGGTTGTCGTCATGTATGACCATAACACGCTTGGAAGTTCATCCGCCCAAGCGCCTTTGGACTTCTCTAATCTATTCTTCAAATTATTCAAAATCATTTTCTTGGACGACTCAGCCTGGCTGTTTGCTTGTGGAAAGCGTGGGGTTGAGAAGCTCAATTTTATGCCCTAATTCCTGCAAAAGCCTTGAAAGTGACGGCTGATGAATTGCGAACCGTTGTCAGTCATGATTTCTTTCGGTATGCCGAACCGACAGACGATATTCTTCCAGATGAATGTTAGTGCCTCTTTATCGCGTACTCTGGCGAATGATTCAGCTTCGATCCATTTCGAGTAGTAATCTGTCAACACAAGCATGTAGACACGCTGGCCTGGTGCGGCTGGGAGTTTTCCTACGATGTCCATTCCCCACTTCATGAACGGCCAAAGAGATATGATGAGATTGAGTTTTTCTGGTGGGAGACGTGAAATTGGAGCAAAACTCTGACATTTGTCGCACCTCTTAGTGAATTTAGCTTAGTCGGACCTCATCGTTGGCCAATAAAAGCCAGTCGAATGGGCTCGAAGAGCCAAGCTCGTACCTCTGGAGTGGTTCCCACATTCTCCCTCGTGTAGCTCAGCCAACACATGCTGCGCTTCATCATGTGTGAGGCATTTCAAGTAAGGTCCCGAAAATGATCTTCTTAGCAGCTGACCGTTGAATATCACGAACCTTGCAGACTGTCTCTGGACTTTTCTGGCTTGGATTTTGTCGTTTGGAAAAACGTCTTCTTGCAAATATTTAACAATTGGTGAAATCCAAGTGTCGACTGAATCGACCGATGCGACCATCTTTCTTCCTTCCTTCCAAATTGCTGGCTAGTTCAGATATACCACTGGTATTGTACGTGGTTTGTCTCCCTTTATTGTTGATCCAAGGGTGGCCAGAGCATCTGCTTGGGAGTTCTCACTTATTGGGACTTGGGTTATGGTAAATTCCTCAAATGTCGACTGGATATCTTTTACCTTTTGCAAGTAGGATTCCATCTGTAGACCTCGTGCATGATAGGACCCCTGGATCTGGTTGACAATCAACTGTGAATCAGACTTTAGTTCTATCTTTCTAGCTCCAAGTTCTTTGGCTAAAGACAACCCAGCAATCAATGCTTCATACTCTGCCTCGTTGTTGGTAACTCTAAATCTGCACTTGATTGCTTGTTGTAGAATGTCGTCTTCCGGAGTGGCAATTATTATCCCAATGACGCACCCCTTTTTGTTACTAGACCCGTCGACAGCGAGTTTCCATGTAATAGTCGAGTGGATAGAACATACTTATGTTTCAGCTGCAGCAAAAAGGCCGGGAGTGAAGTCGGCCACGAAGTTAGCTAAATCTTGAGATTTGATGCTGGTCCTAGGCAGGTATGTGATGTCATGTTCCCCAAGTTCAATTGCCCATTTCATTAATCTCCCTGATAGTTTTGGTTTATGAAGTATGCTTCTCAAAGGATATGTCGTGTATACCATGATCGGATGTCCCTGAAAGTAGGGTCTGAGCTTTCTTGCAGCCGTAATCAGATCGAATACCAACTTCTTCATTAATGGGTAGCGTGATTTCGCTCCCAACAGGGCTTTACTTACGTAGTAGACTGGGAGCTGAGCTTCCACCTCTTCTCTGATTAAGACTGCGCTGACCGCGTGTTCTGAAACTCCTAGGTAGAGATAGAGCCTCTCGTTGTCGAGTGGCTTTGACAATACAGGTGGAGTGGTAAGATATCGCTTGAGTCCTTTCAGTGCTTCTTCACAAGCGGGAGTACACTCAAAGTTGTTGGCCTTTTTTAAAGCTGAAAAGAAAAAAAGAACTCATGTCTGTGGATTTGGAGATGAACATGTTTAGTGCGATAATCCTCCCCGCTAGTCGCATGACATCTTTTGGGCTAGAAGGTGAGGGGATTTCGAGGATTGACTTGATCTGGTCTGGATTTGCTTCTATCCCTCGTCGAGTGACTACGTATCCCAGGAATTTCCCTGAAGTAACTTCAAATGCACACTTAGTCTGATTCAACTTCATTCTGTTCTTGTCCATGATGTTGAACGCTTCCTCCAAATGCTCGAGGTGCTGTTCCGACTTAGTAGACTTCACCAGCATATCATCCACGTAGACCTCCATTGTCTTCCCAATTTGACTGGCGAACATCTTATTGACCAGTCGTTGGTATGTCGCCCCTACATTTTTCAGGCCGAATGGCATAACCTTGTAGCAGAAAATTCCTCTGTTGGTGGCAAATGTTGTCTTCTCCTGGTCGTCTGGATGCATAAGGATCTGATTGTAGCCTGAATACGCATCAATGAAGCTCAACAACTCATGTCCATTTGTAGAATCGACCATTGAATCGATGTGTGGTAATGGGAATGTGTCATTCGGGGCAAGCTTTGTTCATTCCATGCAGAGTCTCCACTTTCCATTCTTCTTTCTCACAAAGACCACATTAGCAAGCCACTCTGGAAACTGCACTTCCATGACCACTCCATTTTGCAACAACTTCTAAACATCTTTATCAATGATTTGATTCCTTTTAAGGGCGAACTTTGTTCTTTTCTGCCAGATCGGGGTGTGGTCTGGATCTACATACAATTCGTGAGTAATCAGCTCAGGGTCGATTCATGTCATGTCCTTGTGCGACCATGCAAAACTGTTGTGTCGCTTCCTTAGGAATTCGATCAAGTCGGCTCGTAGTTTGGGATCCAAGTTAGCTCCAATCAGTGCCTTGTGATATGCAAATTAAGAGTCAATTTGGACCTCGTCAAGCTCCTCCAGATTCGGTAGTGTCAGTTTCGAGGAACGAGATCCACTCTGTAATTACTATGTCGACTCAGCTTTCACCTTCAAGGTCGTCTAGTAGCAGCTTCTGGATGCAGATCTATCACATTTAATCTCTTGAATCCTCCATTTGGTTGGGAATTTAATTACTTGGTGATAGTTGGATGAGACCACCCTCATGTCGTGAATCCAAGGTCTGCCCATGATATATTGTAGCCTGAATGGCTATCCAAGACCAAGAACTTGGTCATTTTGTTGACTCATGTTGCGTAGACTGGGAGTGATATTTCTCCCATTGTGAATTTCTGCTCCCCACTAAACCCAATCAGCACTGTCGTCCGCCTATTTATTTTGTCTATTTAGCCCCTATATCCGCGAGGGCCGTAGCGAAAATGATATTGGCTGAAGAGCCTGTGTCGACCAACACTCGCTTGATTATAAAGTTTTCCAATTGCAAGGAGATGACCAAAGCGTCGTGGTGTGGATTTAAACTGTGGGAATCTCCGTCTTCTGGGAACTCCAAAGTCAAGTTGGTGAACATCTTCTCTACTGACATTGTAGTATGAGAAATACTGCTAGCAAGAGCTCTCGAATGTCATTTGTCCACCGAATACGAGACTCCACTGATTTCTGATCCTCCTGAAATAACATTAACAGTGTTGTTAATTGGTGGAGGTGGGGTCGGAGCTTCTCCTTGACCGTATCTCTCATCCCTTCGTGCCAATGTAGATTTCCCTTTCTCAGTGAGCAAATCTCTCAGAAATCCTTTGTTTAATAGTTCCAGACTTCCAATCTCAAAGCTACACACTATGCCGTCGTATGGCCGTAGTCTCGATGGAATTCACACCACTTTCTGGTGTCTTTTTTGGTAGAGCCATCTCTGGTACGTGGGGGCCACTTCACTTCACTTCCCATTTTCTTAAGTACCGAGACCAATTCCCATGTGGAAATTGTAAATTTGTAGTCTGGGAGTATGGGTTTGCTTGCTGGTACTTTCTCCCAATTTTTGTAACGCCTTGGTCGTCTGTCAAAATCTTTATGGAAAGGCATTCGCTTTCCTCGTTGTTGGTTTCTCCTTTCCGTATAAGGATGAATAGTCATATCAGGTCGCCTGGAAACAGCAGGCCTTCTATCAACCCTCGTATTTGGAACATCATCCCTTCTTTTATTTCTTTGTCCTCTTCCCATCTTATTTCCACATGTGCCCGTGCCATGACCTGGTCCATCGTGTAGCATCAGAACTTAGTTTCTTGTAGAGTCCATTATCGTAAAGCAGTCTATTCCGGAAGGCTTCTACTGCTGTAGGCTGGTGGAGATCTGGAATATTAATTCTTTCCCTGTTGAACCGAGCTACGTAGCTCCGTAAAATTCCACTCTTCTCTGCTGGATGGAATTGAGATCGTTTGTAGTCTTCTCAAGTTTGCATGAACTTGCAAAGTGTTGCACGAACTGTCTGCTAGCTGTTGGTAGGACTTGATGGATCTGTAGGGCAGGTTGATGAACCAAGTGAGAGCTGGCCCCTGCCAATATTTCTCCAAAGCATCGGCACATTCAGCTTCCCATTGGCTTGGCGACAAGATAGTCGACATCATCTTGTACTTGTAATGTATTACGGGATCGTCTGAATCGGTGGATCCATCATATAACTTCATTCGAGCGGGCTGAATTTTCGAGGCAATTCAACAGCTACGATTGACTCCACGAATGGGGTATCAGAAATTGATCCAGCTCTACTCTTTCTAATTGGCAACCTTACCACTGGTAGTCTGGACATGATTGTTTCCTTGAATTCCATTATCTCTCTTCTCATGGAGGATGCAATCTGATGAGTGGGATCGAGAGAGGAATTCGGGCCATGAAGAATTGGTGGGTTGTTGTCAACCTGCCCATCTGATGTGGGCGAGACTGTTGGATTGCTTGGATTACTGGTATGTCCAAGGATGTTGTGATGCTGATGATTCGACGATAGCTGCTCCAACTGTTTCTGTAGGCTCACATTAGAGTTTTACATTGTCAAATTCTCCTCTTCTAAGGCTTGTAAACGTTCTTGGAGCATGGCAAGTTGTGTAGCCATGGGATCTAGCGTCTGCTCGTTGCATGAGGCCATCATCAATTGCTTGTAGAGAATAAATCAAGCGAGTTTTTTTTTGCAAAAATTCACTTAGGCCCCACCGTGGGCGCCAGATTGTGGACACTGGATTGCGCCGAGGTCCACAATCGAGAATTCGAATGAAGGGCACTAGCAAACCTGCAAAATAAGAGTAGAAAGAGCGAGGAGGTTACTGCCCACCGGTGTGGTGGGAGCAGTAGGCACTCCAACGCTCAAGTCAGTAATGTGAATAAGTCGGATGTAGGGAGAATTAGGCATGGAGTTACCTCAAACTCCGTTTGTTTACCATGAGGGAAGGGTATTATGATTTCTCTGATGATAGGGAGTAGTATTTTGTGATCTTCCTTCCCCCTGGTGCCATGACTCTTCTCTTTTATAGGCCCTCCTGACGTAGGGTCATTTAAACCTCTTATACCCATTGGATGTGTTAATGATGAGGTTTATGACTGTAACTGTCGATTTAATGGAGTTCATTACTGGAGGCATTTTCCCAATCCAATTACTAATGTATCTGTTGGCCTTCATGAACTGTTAAATCTGTGATGATGGGCTCTGGGTTGGTCCGATCTCTCGGCCCAAAGTTGGTTTCTCAAACTAGATCTGATAGTGGGCCTTGGAGCTCTGGTTTTTGAGTTTGGCCCAAAGGTAGAATAGCGGTTATGCCCTTGGGCCCAAATTTGGCGCGTACAGCCACTTTGCAATTTCATGTTGATGACATTTCTTGAGCAACTCCTTGTATCTCTCCCAAGCTTCACAGAGGGATTTTGAGTCATGTTGTATAAGGGATGTGATGTCATTCCTCAGCTTTGTAGTTCTAGCTGGGGGAAATACTTTGCAAGGAATTTGGTGGGTAAAATGTTCCAAGTTGTATGGAACCCACTGGTAGTGAATGTAGCCAAGCCTTAGCTATGTCTTTCAATGAATATGGAAAACACGCAGTCTCATTTCTTCTTCTACCGGTCGGTTGTAATTGAATGTGCCGCAAACTTCCAGGAAGTTGCTGATGTGGGCATTAGGATCTTTAGTTGCATTCCCCTCAAATTGAATTGATTGCTGTATCATCAGAATACATGTTTTGATGTCACACGTATTTGCTGGTAATGGAGGAAGTACAATGCATGATATGAAGCCGTCAACCATCAGCATAGTTTTGTTTCGAATGGGAATTGGTGGTGCAACCTCCAAAGGTTCATGTTCTTGATTGTTCATGTTGATCAGTGCTTCTTGACCTTCTCGTCTTACCCTTCTCAATTGTCTGATGGTTATTTCAATCTCTGGGTCAAGCGGACGGATTTCAAAGCTTCTGGTCATTCTCATAGAGTCTGAGAACCTGAAACACAAGAAAACAGAAATAATAAGTAAAAACAAATTAGACACAGGTAAATGTATCTAACCCCAAAATTAATAGTGAAAGATAAATAAGTCCCCGGCAACGGCACCAAAAACTTGATCGGTGGTAAACACACATGTTACGCAAGCGTACATATTGCTCAAGTTGTATAAAAATGTATCTAACCCACGAGGACTTAATACCTAAGCTATTAATTTATGATTTAAATGTTTACGAGTATCTAATTGATTGATTTTTGATTGGATGGTGATTTTTATTTGAAAATAAATAAATAAAATAGAGCGAAAATAAATTAAAGGAAAATTCAATATTATTAAACTATCGAGGGTTGTGAATCCTTCCAATATCTCTTAAATATGAAGTGATTATCTCATGTTTGTGTAATATATCGGTTTATTAACCTGGAACACGAAAATATGCAAAAGCCTCTATCGATGGTCAGATGCAAACACCCAAAGTAATTCAATTAATCATATGTCTATGTTAACCGAATTACCTGAATTCATTAAGATTAAGTTCCAATTGTGGCTACCCCCGCCCGACAGGTATATGTCTATCCTGGAAGGAAATCTACCTAAGGATCTTTTGCCCAAAGGTGAGATCGTGAGCTATTGAGTCTAAGGTTGAAACCTAAAATTCATTCGTCAAGTTTATTTTAAGTTTACCAGATCAATCTTATTAGTGGCCAGTTAACAAGAAGCATTTAGCTTAAGACTCAATAAATAAACCTTTATATTACCCAAGACATAAAATAACCACTTATAAAACAGTGATATTCGAATTCATCACAACCCCAGATATGGTATTTAGTTACAACAACATATCTAGGACTAGTAAAAACTTAAATAAAGAAAATGACATAAAGTAAACTTGGAAATAAAAAGAAAAATTAACAATAAAGAAAATGTTGAGGTTAGATGATCCACTTTTATTACTTCTAATTTAGATATCTCCCTATTATAATATATAAACTTGAATGACATTACCAACCGTCCATATAGGCGGTATCCCAATTAAGTCAAATTTTAGATTAATTCCAACCGACCATAAAGGCGGTATCCCCATTAAGTCAGGTTAAAATCAATTTAATTAAGTCCAACCGACCATAAAGGCGGTATCCAATAAGTCGGGTTTCAAAATAGTTTATATATTATAATTAAGGGAGATTAATCTAAATATTAGTAATAAAAGCTTTTCCTTTCACCCCAGCAGAGGGGAATTACCTCATCATACTGAAAAGAAAGATCTATTGCATAAAATAAAAATTAAATACAAGAAAGCTGTAAATAAAAAAACAAGATACAATCTTCTTAGTATTCTTAAGGAAATCCCCAGAAGAATGTATGAAAATTTCAAATGAATTTGGCCTCAATTTATAGGTAAAATTTGGCCTGCGCGTCGCGACGCGCTGCTGATCTTCGACACGTGTACGTGGCTTTGACGAGATGATGATAGGTGGTTGTTGGCAGAATTATTGGCTCGGGGTCGCGACACGTGAAGTTGTGCGCGTCGCGACGCTCACATCATGTTGACGTAAGCAATGACGCGTGTCGGCAGAGTGAATTATTATGATGACATCATGATGATATGGCGATGACGCAAGTACTGACACATGTGATGACGCGTGTAGGCAAAATTGCAATTGAGGCTGACATCATGATGACGCGTGTCGACAGGCTGGTTACGTCAGCGCGTCGCGATGCAGAGGTTGTGCGCGTCGCAATACGAAAATAATATTTTTTGCCC
>SKCR01034309.1:0-49437 GCA_019454045.1 Zanthoxylum bungeanum
ATCGGGTTTTCATAGCGTGGGGAGGGATAATGCCCCTACGATATTTATCGCCAATGTTAGAGGCGCATAACACGGGGAGGGCCCACGAGCCTCCGTGATATTTATATCCTCGAGATTTACCTAGCAAGGGGAATGGAAATGCCCTCGTGGCGCTGACCATCCCACTCTAGACCTGCCGAACATAGCACGTGGAAGGCATAAAGGCCTCTGCGGAGTTTGCGATGCTGGGGTTTTTCCTAGCATAAAGGCACTAATTATGGTGTTGGTCACCCTTCTAGTCCGTAGCTTAGTTCGTCGAGACGTCTGAATTGTAAGATTAAGAATTATTATTTTGGGTAACTTGGAGCATGACCCTGCTTCAGTTTCCTCGATGTTTTTGAGTCGACGCGGAGAGTGTAATATGTCACCCCCATCATACTTGTCGTTTTGTTTTTGTTTTTTTGCATAACTTAGTGTGTGATGCCACTAACAGTGTTCGCAATGATAGCTGAGGGTTATGAATCTTCCCCCATGGCCTGTCTTGAATATGATTTTGATAGCTCGGGGCTGTATTCGTTCCGCCGAGGCTATATTGTTTGAATGGCTTAAGGAGGGAACATTCCTTTGTGGCCAAGTGATTTTAGCGGCTTGGGGTTGGGTATGTCCCACCGATGTCTTATTGATTTTGTTGCCATGAGGTTAGAGTTTCTCCCTCATAACCTTATTTGGATGGCACAAGAAGGGAACATTCCCTTGTGGCCAAGTGATTTTAACAGTTCGGGGTCAGGAATGTCCCACTGAGGCCTTATTGATTTAGTTGGTATAGAGTCAGAGTTTCTCCCCCAATACCTTATTTGGATGGCATAAGGAAAGAAAATTCCCTTGTGGCTAAATGATTTTAACGGCTCGGGGTTGGGTATATCCCACCAAGGTCGTATGGAGTTCGTTGGCATGGGGTCAGAGTTTCTCCCTCATGGCCTTATTATATGGCACAATGAATGGACTTTCCCTTGTGGCCAAGTGTTTTAACGGCTTGGGGTTGGGTATGTTCCACTGAGACCTTATTATGTTCGTTTACATAGGGTCGGGGTTTCTACCCCATGGCTGTATCTTTTCGGGGTCTTTTTGAAAAATGTTAAAGATTTTCGACCAGAAGATGCCCAATATTGAGATCTTTTGGAAGGGTTTAGAATTTTCCAAGTATAAGAACATCATCAGAGCAGATTTGTGATATTATGGACTCGGGCATCAGTATTTATGCTTATGGTGTGGTCCCTAAAGGGAATGATTGAAGTTAGTTTGGTTGAATTTGCCAAGTGTTGGTTAATGTAGATTAAATCAGCGTGTTAAAGTGAAATGAAAGTTACCCCAGTTCGGGTCTTTGTTCAGTGTGTGCCTCAAAATAATAGTAAAAGCATATACGAAAGTTATAAATTCATTAAAGTAAAAAGTCTACATTGGGCCCCCATCGGGTTTACCCATATTTATACATAAAAAGGGGCAGTAAATAAGGAAAATTACATGAAAAATATACGATGGGGGTCGGGAATATCTTCTGAGGAGTCAAGAGGGGCAGCAACAGAAGACAATGGGCCTGGAACTTGTGTTGGAGGCACTACAGACACTTGGATGAGGTCAAGGATGGCTTCAACTTCTTCTTGGATTGGGCCGAAGGCTTTTTCATGGGACATCTCTATCTTAGCCACTTTTAGAACATTGTGAACCATCCCCAAGTCTAAGCCGGGTTGCATCATTTCCATTAGCTCTATGGTCTCCTCCAACCCATCAATCATGGCCTTCACTTTGGTGGCCTCAAGACGGTATGAGAGCTCATCCTTTAAACTCCTCAGCTCTTCTTGTGATTTAGCTAGCTCGTTCACGACCTTCTCCAACTCATCTTTTTTTTCTTCTGGAACTTGCTCTCGATTGTGACTACCCAGACCTGCCGGAACTTGTGTTCAGTTGACTTCAGAGAAGCCTCGACCCGAGCCTCATCTCTGTCTCTCTTGATGATCTTTGTAGCTCGACAGAGAGAAACAGCCTTAGCTCGGGCCTCATCCATTTCTTTCTTCAGGGCCTCGGTATATCGTTGGAAGCCTTTTATTTCTTCTTTTGCCTCATTTAGCCTTCTTGATAACTCGACCTCCCTCTCAGTCAGCTGGCTCTGAAACATTTGTGTCTGGCCCCCTTTAGAAATAGTGCTAGCTAGCACGTCCATTTTGATCGCCATGACGTAGGCCAGCTACGCAATCAGAAGCAAGGTCAGTTTCAATAAAAGAACAAGAAAATGTTGTTGAAATGTTGAGGTAAAGTTTACCTTTGCTTGGAAGCGACTGATCTTGCTAAGGACATCATCAGAAGAAAGGCTCTCATAAGCCATTACTTGGTCAAACTTCACATGCTCAGCCAAGAAGTTGAAGCTGGGAAGGAGGTAGGGTACACCATCCATCACACACTCTGAAATGTCATATATCCCCAACATCAGTGCTCCCCGTTGGTCTGAAAAGGAGGCGGCCAGAGCCTTGCTCTTCCTGCCCATGGTTTTCCTCATGAGGGTCCTCTCAACGGCTTCCTCAGGCTCTTCGCCCCTGACCTGATGGAACCTTTGTTTGGAGGGTCGAGGGGCAGAAATGAGTGCTTGGCTGGGTTGGGGAATTTCGGTTTTGGGGCATAAGTTGGTGTTTGGATGGATTAGGAATTATTTGTGGACTCGGGGGTAGAGGTCAGAGCTTGTGTTGGTGCATTTTGTCTTGTGGACGGAGGGATTGGAGTGGTAATTCCGGCACAGGCACTGTTGGAACCACCCCGGGCCGAACACATTGCCTCATGAGCAACTTGTTGGGGTCTTCATTCCAGACATACCTGCAACAAGAATGTAAATGTTAGTTTATGAAGAAAATGAAAGAATAGTTCAAACAGCTATAAAGGAACAAACAAATCAACAAGCGAGGGTTAGTGGGTTAGAAATTACCAGTCTGTCTGGACTGGGGTGGTGGAGTACACGGGATAAGGCTCTAGTCGGTAAAGGCAGATGGGTTGACAAGGTCCCTGTAATGGACTTCGTACTTAAATGTCCTCTTTACCCTTGCCCGAGTCCCTTGATGGACCTTAAAAGGATCGCCCCAGCAAGCTACAAAGGTACTGAAATGTTAGTGGGAAGTTAAAACTAAATCAAAAAGGGAAGGAAGATGGAGGACGAGTTATTACCTCCAACTCGGAAGACGATTGGGACTATGATATCCTCACCAACAGCTTGCCAATGCCTTCCCAACGGCCCCCCCGGCCCAGAACCATTTGTCCTTAAAGTTATTATTGGTGGCCGGGAAATTTGTAATTATCTTAGGGGCCCCGACGTAGGTGGAAAGGTAATACAAATCCTTGTACCCTTTTAGGTTGGCATTCATTCTATACAACCTATTCAGTTCGGGGACGGACGGTTCCCCCAACCCTACTCTGCTCCAAATTACGTAGACACCGACCAACACTCTCCACCCCTTCAGATTCAGCCGGCATGGGGCCGAGTTCATTGCCCCCAACATCCTTGCAATGTACCCTTGCATGGGCAGGCGCAGCCCTATATCGAAAATGACCATGCAAAAGGCCACCTAGTTATCACGAGGACGACTTGCTTGATCCCATTCCTCTGGGACGCTGAGAGTGATGGCCTCAGGAATGTTAAATCTTGTCCTCAACTGATCTAACTCAGCCTCGGTTATCGTTGAAGCTCGATCTATGCCAAGATTAATAAAATCTAGCTCGGGTGGCTTAGCTTGGGTCGAGGCACCCGTCGGTGGTATGATTGGTTCTCCTCTTCAGAAGGGGTCGTGGTTGTGTCGTAGTCATTTGAGCTCTCTGATCCCGAGCTATGTGACAGTTTTATTTTAAAATTATAAAATTAAATTAATAAATCTATTAAATAAAAATCATATTACAAAAAAATACATATTATAATTTTATAAGAATTCTATTATAACAAGAAAACATATTCTAGTATCCTATTAAAGAAATACTATTAAATTATCAATCATTAGCTTAATCTCTACAATTAATTTTTTATTATTAAATTATAAAATTACAATATCTCTATAATTATTTTTATTATTAAATCATAAAATTAAAATAATAAATTATTAATATAAGAAACCTATTACAATATTAAAAACATAATCTACTATTAAAGTAAGAAACCTAATAATTTAATTATTTAATAATTTAATTAATTATTATTAAATTATAAAATTAAATAAAAAAACCTAATATAATAAGAAAACATATTGTAATCTCTTATTAAAATAAAAAAAAATATGTGTCACTTAATCTCAACAATTAACTCCTACAATTAGTTTTTTATTAAATTAAAAATCTATTACATTAAAAATACATATTATGATTTTATAAGAACTGTATTATAATAAGAAAAAATATATTATATTATCCTATTATAATTAAAAAAAACACTATTAAATTATAAAATTAAATAAATAAATCTATTAAATAAGAACTCTATTATAACAATAAAATATATTATACTCTCTGATTAATTTTTGAATCATATTACAGATAGTCCAACAAAGAATATAAGTGTGTATATAAATTAAACATTTTTAAACTTTCTAATCGCGTCATATAACATTCAATCTCTACAATTAATTTTTCATTACCTATTATAATAAAAAAATATTTTATAATCTTCTATTAAAATTATAAAAAAAATGCGTGGCACCTAATCTCTACAATTAATATTTTTATAATTAAATTATAAAATTAAAATAAAAAATCTATTACAATATAAAAATATAATCTCCTATTAAAATAAGAAACTTAAATAGTTTCTGCCACAAAACCTATTCAATTTTTTGGATTTCAAGTATATTGTTATTTTTTATTTATTTTGAATTATTTTTATAAGTTTTTTTTTATTTCATGAATTTTTTTTATTTATTGTGCTTCAGGATGTAGACTCTGACTATCAGCTCTTGCACAGTAAATTAGAAATATTATTTGAGTACTGAGAGACAAATAAATGAGGCATAAATATTACTTGTAAGTAAATCAATTATCTCATTTAAATTATAAAACCGACAAGATCCAAAGTATTTATAAGATCAAAACCTCAAATATATGTTTAACCCGTACAAAATACGAGCCCGGTGCTAGTTAAATTAAAACTCGTTAGATATAGGTCATCTTATTAGGCCAAATCATTTATGAATTGAAGTAAATACAGCCCAAATTCTGTTAGTTGCAAACCTACCATAATAAATATGATCCAAAATTTTTAGTGGCTATGATTACATACAATCACCCATCATTCGAAAATTATTGTGATTTTTTTTTGGGACAATTTTGATTGATATAGCTTTTGATTTGTTTGGATTGTTATTTTGTTGGGTTTAATAAAGAAGAGACCCATACATGCCTTTGGTTGTGAGCTTTAAAATTAAGGTATCGAATGATCTTAGCTTATTTAACTAATTATGAAGCATTTCTTAGTTTTCAAAATCTTAAGGTATTTTCATTGCAATTACAATGGAAAAAGACTTGCTATTGTGATCAGAGTTCTTGAAAGTCATTTCCTATCTTTATCTTTTGTGTTAATTTGTCATTTTACGTAAAAATATTAACGATATGCTTAGTTCATGATTCCAATTTTTTTAATGATTTTTTCTAATATTTTTCACCAAGGGAATTGTTTAGTTTGTTATATTTTCTAAGGGTTGGTAAATATGCCGAATTTTAAAAAGTCTATCCTCAAATTCAAGTTTTATTTGTTAATATTTTTAAGATATTAGAAAAATTCAGTTTATTAAACTATGAATTAATGCTCTTAATGTGTTATTCAGATCCGAACTTAAATAAAAAATACTTAAAATATGGTTGAGTTTTTTAAAGTTCAGCCCATTCCCAACCTTTTATAGCGTGATATGAGTAGGGGTAGAGTCCTCACTCCTTTAGATTTTTTGTTTCAATTTTAAACTTCAAATTATATATATTTATGATTTCACTTTCTAAATTCATTATTTATTATTATTTTGGTCCCTTAAATTTTTATCTCTAGTTCGTCTCTTGATGTGGGCTATATAAGGATAAAATATTCTTAAAAAATATCTTTTTGATTCTTTCCGAATAACTTGTTCAAATTTAGAAATTTGCTCTTAAATGTTGAGGACTTTTTAAATTAATAAATATATTGAAAGCCGAAAGGTTTAATAATAAGTCAAAACCAAAGCTCTCTTGAATTGTAAAGGAAAGGAAAAAGAAAAGTTTAAGAATCGCCAAGAAAATTGGGGGAGAAAAAGAACAAAAAAAGATAGAGAAGTTAATTTTAACAAAGTGGCTATCAAATTCAGCAACTCAATTATTGAGTCAAAATATACAAGTGGATGGATTTGCACACCACATTATGCAAGAGAAAGTGGGACCCAATTAATGAATAAGGGGCAATAAATTCACAGATAAAACTATCATAGGAGTAGGAATTAGAAATAAAAAAGTGTAGGGGCAATTTGGACAACTAAAAGAGGTAATTGGTTAGGTTATAGCCAAAAGCTTAAAAGTTTAGTAAAGGAGTGTAACTTGTTAGATAATGATCAAAGAGAATGGGGTATTTTACTTCTATTTGAAAGAAGGGTGAAGGCTAAGCAATTGAACATTATAACACAAGTCACCTCTTCAGATAAAAATATTTAAAAAAAAAAAAAAAAGTATAATATATAAAAATCCCCTTACTCGTACAGAAAAGTTTAATGCACTAAACCTTTCAAAATATTTTTTTTTGAAAGATTGTGAATTACATGGACGTGTAATGCTATCCCAAAAACACCCAATATGTTTTGGACACATGACCAATAATTTTTTTAAAAAAATAAATAAATAAAAAAGAATAAGTTTCTTTACTATTCTGCTGATGATCAAACAATTCCCGATTTCTGTTATATTGATTCCGAGTTGGGTTTTTAGACTCAGTCTCACTTTCTCTATCCTGAATGACAACAGACCCAGAATCAACAGCAAAAGAAAAATCAGGATCTCTTGGGATTGTTTCTCAAACCATAACCCAAAGATATCTCTTCTGCGTCCATAACCAAACCTGAAACACTTCTTGCATTTGCGCCAACTTTCAATTTCATTAAGTATTTTTTTTAATCAGCGTTTGCACAGTGAACTAAGTTGTTCCAGCTAATTGGCATCATTAAGGCTGGCCAAAGATTTTGATGAACAGAAACAAGCCATGGACGAGTCCTGTGAATTTGGTTTTTGTTCATTGTGAAGTTTGATAGCGAGTGTGTGTTTTTGAACAAAATTGACAGAAGAACAAAAAGGAAAAGAAAATTTAGTAGAAAGAGAGAAAGAGACCAAGCCATGGACGAGTGGTTTTTGATTTTCGGATAAGGGGTTGGATGGTTTTTGATTTTGGGGATTAATTTGGTTTTTGATTTTGGGGATAATGGATTCGTTTTTTAATTAATGATTTTTATTTTCGTTTATTGTTAGGATATTATTGTTGGAAAATGAAGGAAAATTCCGCATATTTTCCTATTTTGAGACACAATTTTAAGTGGAATTCATTTATGGGAATGATGAGATCATGAGTAGTTCGGATTCTCCTCTGTGACAGTGAGTACTTCTAAATGGTATATTGATATGCTCAAAATAATGATGAGGTGAATGAGAATTTGTCTCACAAAATACATCCATTGAGAAGGAAAAAATAGAGAAAATGAAAACTATTATGCATCTAATAAATAACTAAGCTTAAAAATGCTTATACATAGATGATACATTATCGGTGGTAAGAACCTATGGATAGAGGCACTCTCTATATGCGCGCCTGCAGGGGGTGCAAATCACAACCTGATTCGGGGTTAATCTACATGCACGTTCTACATACACGAATGTAGCCCAAATCGAGCTAGGCTTGTGTTAGCGTGGATTTCGATTTAGCCATAATTTACCATGATTTTCTTATTGAATGTTATAGTCAATAGAGAATTTAATCCCCAAAGGTTATGAAATTTGAAGGATTTTATTTCTTAAATCCTTTTATAAACACAAATGGAGAGAAGAATTAAAACACATAAAAAAAAATACACAAAAATCGAGACCGCCACCCACACGATTTTTGACACAAAATCGAGAGCAAATTTCGTTTTCAATTTTAGATCAAGCTTAGACACAAGTTACGTTCGTTGTGTGTGTGATTTGGAAGTGCTCCAAAATTACCACAATTCTGTTTCGTCATTTGAAATAACTGCCTGTAAGATCCTAAGCACCACCGATAGGTGACAAAACCATTTTAAGAAGACTGTACTGCACATGACTAAAAACTTCTTTTTGCTGCTGTCAACTGCTATTGGATGTTTCGATATCTTTTATTTATTGTTCATTATTATATTTCCTTGTAATTATAATTTACTGTTGCTCAGTAATCTCTTATAAGAACAAGCTGTCATATAATTATAACAATCTTAAAATAGTTCTTGTGCGATACTGTGGAGATGGAAATTGGTCCAAATATAATTATTGATCTTGCCTCTGAACAGAACGTGCTAACCTATTTGGTTGGGCAAAATGTTGTAGCCGTTGTGACTGGGCAACATGTTGGGTCCTCTGTGGTTGCATCAGCCTTCTTGACTAGCCAAAATATTGTAATTGCTGTGACTGGACAACATGTTGGTTCTTCTGTGGCCGCACATGTGAATCATGCTGCTGAAAAACCTAAGAAATTTGTCAGTCAAAATTTCAAGAAGTGGTGGTAAAAGATGTTCTTTTACTTGACCATGCTGAATCTTACTAGATTCTTGAAGGAAGATGTTCATGTGCCCAAATAGGGTGAAATTGATATCCAAGTTATCAGTGCAATTAATGCTTGGAAACATTCTAAATTTCTTTGCAGAAATTATGTGTTGAATGGGTTGAGTGATTCCTTATACAGTGTGTATGTTGGAATAAAGGCAGCCAAAGAACTTTGGGAATCCTTAGATCAGAAATATAAAAATCAGGACACAGACACCAAAATTTTATTTTAGGCCGCTTTCTGAATTTTAAAATGATGGATTCTAATACTGTAATAAGTCAAGTTCAAGAATTCCATTTGATTTTGTCTGCATCCTTGTTGAGGGAATGATATTGAGTGAATCATTCCAGGTTGCTGTGATAATTGAGTAACTGCCTCCTGCTTGGAGAAAGTTTAAAAGTTATCTTAAGTACAAGATAAAAGAAATGACCCTGGAGCAGTTGATTCCTAAGCTACGCATTGAAGAAGACAACTGAAACTCTGAAAGAAAAATGGTTCACTCTGAATCAAAAGCAAATGTTGTTGAACATAGTCAAAAGAACAAAAGTAGCAAGAACAACAAAAGGACTAAGATAGGCCCTAAAAGAGGGATCTTTAAGAAAGCTAAGTTTCAAGGGAAATACTTCAATTGTGACAAAATGAGTCACAAAGTTTCAGAATGCAGACTGCCAAAGAAGAAAATGAACCAAGAGACTAATATTGTGGAAAACATAACACAAGATGTTTCTGATATTAAATGTTTGTGCAGTGGTTTCTGAAGTGAATCTGGTGGATTCTAACCCAAAAGAGTGGTAGATCGATACAGGTACTACTCGACATGTGTGTTTAGATAAGAGTATGCTTCCTTCATTTGAGCCGGTTGTTAATGGAGAAAAGTTGTTTATGGGAAATTCAGCAACATATGGGATAGAGGGTCAAAACAAGGTGATTCTGAAAATGACTTCTGGGAAAGATCTGACTTTGAACAATGTTCTGTATGTACCTCAAATTCGTAAAGAATCTTATGTCTGGATCACTTCTAAACAAGCATGGCTTCCGAATGGTGTTTGAGTATGATAATGTAGTTTTGACTAAGAATGAGATGTATGTGGGAAAATTGTATGTAACTGATGAGCTTTTTAAGCTCAATGTAATGGTTGTGAAACCTATGAATATTAATAAAGTTAGTTCTTCTGCTTATATTATTGAGTATTCTGATCTATGGCATGGTAATTTAGGACATGTTAATTTGAATTCATTGTGTAAATCAATTAACATGAATCATATCCTCACTTTCCAAATTAATAATAAACATAAGTGTGAAACTTGTGTTGAGGCAAAACTAACAAGGACATCTTATCAAAGCATTAAAAGAAACACTAAACCACTTGATTTGATTCACACTGATGTATGTGATTTTAAATCCATACAGTCAATGGGTGGTGGTAATATTTTATTACTTTTATAGATGATTGCACAAAATATTGATATGCGTATATATTGAAAAGTAAGGACGAAGCTATAAAGAAATTTATTTTCTATAAGAATGAAGTTGAGAATCAACTGAATAGAAGAATTAAGGAGTTTAAAAGTGACCGAGGTAAAGAGTATGTTGTTCATTTTCAATCATTCTTTGAACAATATGGAATCATACATCAAACCAAAACTCCTTATTCACCTCAATCCAATGGGTTTGCTAAATGAAAAAAATCGTATCTTGAAGGAAATGATGAATGCAATGTTAATAAGTTCCGAGTTACCTCAGAATATGTGAGGTGAAGCTGTTCTGTCAGTGAATTGCCTTTTAAATAAGGTACCACATAAAGAAGCAGGAAAAACCTTGTAAGAAATGTTGAAAGGTAGAGTACTTTCCTATAAATTTCTATTAGTGTGGGGGTGTTTTGCTAAGGTGTCCATTCCTCCACCAAAGAAGGTGAAAATAAGACCAAAATCTATTGATTGTATTTTCATCGGATACGTACATAATAACAGTGCTTATCGATTTCTTGTGGATGAATCGAATACACCAAATATTCGCAGGAATACGATAATGGAATCAAGGAATGCATCATACTTCAAACATATTTTCCCTATAAATCTAATTTAAGTGTGCACAAACGAGCATATGAGGCTATCGTTGAAAATAGTTAGGACTGAGAACGAGAAGAAGTTCAAGAAGATGAACAAGAAGTTGATATTAAACCTAGGCGTAACAAAAGAGCAATGATAGAAAAATCATTTAGTCCAGATTTTCTGACATTTTTGCTAGAAAATGAACGCAAAACTTTAATGAAGCTATAAGGTCAACATATGGTGCTTTATAAAAAGAAGCCATTAACACTGAAATTGAATCTGAAAGATGTCATTAACAATGAAATTGAATCTATATTACAAAATCATATATGGGATTTAGTGGATCTTCCTCCAAGATGTAAACCCTTAGGGTCTTAAATTTCAAAAGGAAAATGAAGGCAGATGTATCAATTGACAAGTACAAAGCGAGACTTGAAATTAAGGTTATAAACAACGATAATGTCTTGATATTTTGATACGATTCTTCTGTTACAAGAATAAACTCCATAAGGATGACCTAGTATTACAACGCCATTGTATAATCTCGAAGTACATCAGATGGATGTGAAACATCATTTCTAAATGGAGATTTAGACGAATAAATCTACATGGACAATCTGAAGGCTTTATAGTCCATGGCAAGAAAGGAAAGTAATGTAAGTTTAGTAAAATTCTTGTATGGATTGAAACGTGTAGGGGTTGGTGCTCAGAGCGCCAATTCCCGGTTGTATTTTGTTAAATACTTCTGTAAAACGTTATTATCAGTAATAATATATGCAGTTTCTATAATATAATCTATCTTTTATATGGTAAAGACGTAATGACCTTAGAATGATTAGTCATGGTACAGTTGCAAAAGCGTCGCAACGGACATTGAGTCGTATCATGACGTTGTCATTCTCAGACAGTTCCTGGTCAAGGTTTACACTACTTGGTCAGTATAGTAAACCCGTTGAGACCGGTACATGTCGTATACTGGAATATATGATTCCAATGGTTTCTCAATGAACCATAAGTCTTGGAGACTAGTATAGACGTGTAGGTGTTTATAGTGGATAAACACTGAACGACTCACCAAAGATTCTTAATGGATGGTACACCAGCGTCAATAAGAATCTTCTTGGGTTGAGTAGCACTTGTGATTCTTAGACTTGAGATGCCATTGTGGGCACATGAGACATCTTCTACACTTAGATGGCAGTCACGTCACCGATCTATTTAGATCAGACCTCCGCCTGTTCGTTGGGTGTAGATAGATCCTCAGGGTGTCCTATGTGTATCAAGATAGGATCCGTCAGTTCTGTGTACCAGAGCATAGGTAGTCCATATGATTAGCAATCAGATAAAACCATGGGCCCGTGGTAAGTTTAGAAGCTAGTTCTAAACATTCTTTTTGAGATTGCTAATAGAATAGTCGACTGGATAGTCCCGATAGAGATTTGACGTTTACATCTATATCTCTGGGATTTATCCGGATACCTGTGACGGAGGAATTATACATTTGCGATGACCTCGACCTGTATGGTTTAGCGAGATTATCCGTGATCGTCATAATCTACGGGTGGATAGATTATGGACATGAAATTTGATTTCGTGACGGATATACCTGAACCTAGAGAGTCTCAATAATGAAACATACTCGTAGAGCACTAGAGCAACATTAATAAATAATATTGATTATTTATAAAGTCGTTTAATGGTTAAACGCAAGATACATGCTAAAGAGACTAGATAGTCATTTCCTTAATTATTGTGTATTTACATTTAATACTTGATTAATTTAAATACACATTAATTAATAGTCAAAATGAGTTATTTGACTTTTATCCTAAATGAATATATGTTTTTAATATTTAATGTAAATATTATACATATATTTAATATATTTGTATTTGATTAATTAATTAATTATTTAATTGTTAAATGATTAAATTAATTAAAATATAAAAATCTTTTTTTAGGATATATTTAGTAAATGACTTAGTTGCCATATTTGACTTAAATAAATATCTAATAAAGTGATAATAGATATTTATGCAAGTTGTAATAAAGATAATGCAAATGAAATTGAAATTGCAATTTGTTGAATTTGGTATGCAATTTCGGCCAAGTGTAAATGTTGCACATATAAATTGTTTTTTTATTTTTCATTTCAAAAACCTAATACACATTTCACAAAAGTAAAACTCCATTGAAGAAAGCTTGAAGAACTTGAGAAAGAAAGAAAACCAAGAAAGCTTGATTTTAGTAAGTTTTCCCAACTTACTATTAGTAGGGAAATTGTTCCTTAGGATCTAGGCTTCATATTTGATATCCTAAGGTTATTTCTTTCTTTGTTCTTGTGGTTTTGTTGATGGAAAACTTTGGTGAAATTGTAAAGCATGTATGATGAAGAAAAGATATGACTATTGTAGTTATATGTAATCTTTTAAGGTTTATGAAACCATGTTGCTATTCTAGAGTTGTTGACCCACTCTTAAATGACCTAGATTTGATCTTGAGTTGTTTCATTGTGTTGAGACTTGAATTGGATGTAAGATTGATGATTAAAGTAATTGATTTGGTGTATTAAGTCCAATTTGTCCAATTTGTTGAAATTGAAAAATTAGGGTTATAACCAATTCCAATTTGGGGGTTTTGAGATATGTTGAGCATTTGGGTGTGTATATGATGCATGCAAAGTTTCATGTTGATTGGATTTCATTTAGATGAGTTTTGAGACATGAAATGACCAAATGGTCATTAAGCCCTCCAAATGAAGCTCAGGCATTTGGATGCCAATTTGGGGATTTTGTGTCTTTTGGTGTTTTGATGTTTTGAACATGCTAAGTTCATCTTAGAAATGATTTAGAATCATTCAAAATTGATTGGATCAATTTCGGACTAAAATGGACAAAATACCATATAAGGGTAATTTGGTAATTTCACTTGAATTTGATTCATTTGAAATTTTATTTCATTATTTGATTATTGGGTAATTAAATAAATGTGTTTATTTATTTAATCCAAGAAAAAGTTTTGAAATCTGAAAATCGGATTTTCACCGCTTCCGCTGCGTTACCGGATTCACCCCCTAAATAACCCCTTCAAAATGGTATCAGAGCGAGTCTGATTCTAGGCCACCTAATATGATTAGCCTTCATTGAATCAATGTTTAATCATGTTTTCTTGACTTTGTGCATGCTTATTAGGATCTAAACTGGTTAGATTTAGGGTGTATGACACTTAGCGGAAAATCCCTAATAATAAGGTTTAAATGTAATTATGTATTTGATGCATGTTATATGGTCCGTCTTGTCAATACGGTTTATGAATACTTCTTTGTGACTACATCCGAGACCGTGCCTCTGCTGTGAGGGTGTAGCCGATAAAGATTTATTTATACCGGATGTATATCTGATACTAGATAAATTCAAGTAAAGCGGAATTCTGAACGTGCCCTAGCTGTCAGGATTACGTAAGTAACTTGAGTTTATCATTGACGAGTATTACCTTGGTACGTCTTCTTGTGGGCCTGCCTTCGCAGCGACAACGAGAAACGGCCAGGACCAGATACTTAAGAGTCATTATTGAGTGATTGACAAATGAGTTGTCTACCTGATGAATATACGTAGGCGAGACCGTGCCTCTGCTGTGAGCTGAAATATATTCACGGGATCCACCTTTCACTATTTTATTTAATTTAATTATTAAATATTTGTATTCTGTTTTGGGATTACAGTATTGCATGATTTAGTGGGAGGGGCATATTAGATTAAAAATCCATGATCTAGTTTATGCTTTTGATATTATATGAAACTGCTTATTTCTGCTAACCGTTTTTCGTGATCTATATGATAGATTTGCGATGGCGGGTCAATCCACAAACCAGTTTGCGCGTATGTTAGATGCGAACAAACTAAAAGGCGCTGAGAACTTTACAGACTGGGAATTGGATTTGAGGATTGTCCTCGATTCCGAAAAGTTGGGTTATGTTCTTGAGGGTCCTTTACCCCTTGCAGTGGGTGAGGATGCTTCGGAGGAGGAACGCCAAGTTTTTGAAGCTTGGAAGAATGATGATTTAAGGGTTAAATCATACATCCTTAGTTCGCTCTCTCCGAAACTCAAGCAACAATACTATGGAACATCAGATTCCTATAGTATGATAACGCGATTAAGACAATCGTTCGAGAACCAGGAACAGTTATTGTTCACAAGGTCGCCATGGAACTGTTCCATGCGCGTCTGGATGAGGGGCAAAGTGTTAGCCCACATGTTCTTCAAATGATCGATTTGATCGATCAATTGAGGCAACATAATCTCATCCTGAATGACATTCTCGGTAGGAGTGTCATTCTTGGTTCTCTGCCAGCTTCATTCCGCCAGTTTGTGATGTACTTCAACATGCACGGGACAGTCTGCACCTACCAGGAGCTACATAGGATGTTGCTCACGGCAGAAGAGGACCTTAAGAAGGGATACCGACTCGCCCACCTAGATCTACTTCTCTGTCTGCTTCTTCCCAAGAATGTCCAAGGGAAAGAAGAAGAAAGGGAAGAAGAAGAAGGGTTTCGGTCCTCAACAGCAGGCGAAGATAGCCAAGCCCAAGAGGGCTTCTGAAGACAAATGCCACCACTGCGGCAAGGTCGGGCACTGGAAGAGAAACTGTCCAGATTACATTGCTCAGATCAGGAGAGACAGAGCATCTACATCAGGTACTTTTATTTTTCCAGTTATTGATTTATCTTTGGCTTGTGAAGCCGTTACATCCAGCTGGATTTTAGATTCTGCTTGTCCCATTCACATTTGCAATTCGTTGCAGGTGCTGAAGGAAAGTAGGAGGCTGAAGCCAGGGGAGATGCAGTTGCGGTTCGGGAGTGGAGACTCTTTGGATGCAGTTGCAGTGGGAGTATGCGAGATCTCATTGCCGAATGGGACACTTTTGTTATATGACTGTCATTTTGTACCAGGATGTGTCGCTAATATTATATCACTTTTTGTATTAGATACAGAAGGCTATTGTATTAATATTAAGAATAGTTCTTTGTATTTATATGATAAAAATAATATTCAGATCCTTAGTTGTCCAAACCAGCATGGTCATTACACATTGCAAACTTCAAAAGATATATTAAATACTGGAGTTAATAAACGTAGTTTACCTGTAATTAATAATACTGAACTTTGGCATATGAGACTTGGTCACATTGGCGTTAAACGCCTTACCCAATTGGTTAGGAATGGTTTGATATCAGATCTTACCATTGAATCCTATCCAACTTGTGAATCCTGTATTCAGGGTAAGATGACCAAAGCCCCATTTTCTGGTGTTGGACACCGCGCCACAAACTTACTGGAACTCGTACATTCTGATGTATGTGGTCCACTAAGTCAAACTGCTCACAGTGGTTATTCGTACTTCGTTACCTTTACCGATGATTTGTCACGGTACGGTTATGTGTATTTGATGCGACATAAATCGGAAACCTTTGAAAAGTTCAAAGAGTTCCGAAATGAAGTAGAAAAACAAACTGGTAAATATATTAAATGCCTTCGATCAGATCGAGGCGGCGAATATATGAGTGGTGAGTTCATGGATTATATGAAGGAGAATGGGATTCTCGCTCAATATACTCCTCCAGGTACACCACAGCACAATGGTGTATCTGAAAGGAGAAATCGGACTTTATTGGATATGGTCCGATCGATGTTGAGTTTCACAGATTTGCCCTATTACTTATGGGGCTACTGTCTCTTAACAGCCGCACATCTTTTGAATAAGATTCCTTCAAAGGCTGTTCTCCTACGACACCGTATCAGATATGGTTCGGTAGGAGACCGAATCTTAATTATATTAAGGTTTGGGGTTGTCCTGCCTATGTCAGGGTAACTCAGCAAAGTAAGCTTTCGCCTCGAGGGCAAAAGTTTAGGTTTGTTGGATATCCCTCGAACACGAGGGGATATCTGTTCTATGATACCGAGCATCGAAATGTGTTCGTAGCTCGCTTCGCAAAATTTCTAGAAGTAGAATTTTTGTCAGAAGGTGGTGATCATAGACAGGTTGAGCTTGATGAAGTCCAACCTGAAAACAACGAACCAACGGAGGAACCTGAAGTTCAAGTAGATGAAGGACCTTCAACACACACACTCCGTAGGTCGGAAAGGGTATCTAGACCTCCTGAACGCTTGTATTTGATACAAGAAAAGAGTCTGGATGTTCTCTTAGTTGAAGAGACAGATCCTTTCACCTATAGAGAATCGATGTTGGACATCGACTCCGTGAAATGGCAAAGTGCCATGAAATCCGAGATAGACTCAATGCATGAAAATCAAGTTTGGGACTTGATTCCGCTTCCCGAAGGAATTGTTCCTATCGGTTGTAAATGGGTTTACAAGAGGAAGCGCGGGCCTGACGGTAAGGTTGAAACTTACAAGGCCCGACTGGTAGCAAAAGGTTACACGCAGCGACCTGGCGTCGACTACGATGAAACTTTTTCGCCGGTAGCAATGCTTAAGTCTATCCGGATTTTGCTTTCTATAGCTGCGTATCATGACTACGAGATTTGGCAAATGGATGTCAAAACGGCTTTTCTAAATGGATTTCTTGATGAAGAAATCTATATGGAACAGCCGGAAGGTTTCACATCCAGCCAAACCTCGGGTATGGTATGTAAGCTTAAGAAGTCCATTTATGGACTTAAACAAGCTTCACGAAGTTGGAATCTTCGATTCGATGAGATTATTAGATCGTCTGGTTTTCTCAAGAATTCGGAAGAATCCTGTGTGTATCAGAAGGCCAGTGGGAGCATGGTCGTATTTTTAGTCCTATATGTTGATGACATCCTAATCATTGGGAATGATTTAGGTATGTTACAAAGCGTTAAAGCATATCTCTCTGTAAGAATTTCTCCATGAAGGACCTGGGAGAAGCTTCCTATGTTTTAGGGATAAAACTCTATCGAGATAGACAAAGGAGGCTGATTGGGTTATCCCAATCAACGTACGTAGATAAGATCTTGGAACGGTATAGCTTTGGTAACTGTAAGACAGCAAACATACCGTTCAGACATGGGATTCATCTTTCTAAGAAGATGTGTCCACAAACAGAAGATGAGAAGGTTAGAATGTCTAACCAACCTTATGCTTCGTGTTTGGGTAGCATAATGTATGCCATGTTATGTACGAGGCCTGATATCAGTTTCGCTGTTAGCGTAACTAGTCGATATCAGTCCAATCCAGGTAATGACCATTGGATGGCCATTAAACATATCCTAAAGTATCTTAAAGGTACTAAGGATAAGTTGATTATTTATGGAGGAAACGAACTGCAGGTTAACGGGTATACAGACTCCGATTTTCAATCGGATCCCGATGATAGAAAGTCTACATCTGGATTTGTCTTTACCCTTAACGGAGGTGGCAGTATGTTGGAAGAGTTCCAAACAGGGATCTACAGCTGATTCCACCACTGAGGCGGAATATATTGCAGCTTCTGAAGCCGCAAAAGAGGCTGTGTGGATAAAGAACTTTATCACAGAATTGGGAGTTGTCCCAAGTATCGAGAATGCGATTCCGTTATACTGTGATAATACTGGAGCCATTGCGCAAGCAAAGGAACCGAGGGCGCATCAGAAGTCGAAGCATGTGGAACGCAAGTACCACATCATTCGAGAGATCGTGTCGCGAGGGGATATTGTCGTGTGCAAGGTACCGAGTGAAGACAACGTAGCAGACCCGCTGACGAAGGCCATACCTCCGAAGTTATTTGATAAACACGTGGAGTCGATGGGTATTAGATACAATCGATATTGGCACTAGAGCAAGTGGGAGATTTTGTAGGGGTTGGTGCTCAGAGCGCCAATTCCCGGTTGTATTTTGTTAAATACTTCTGTAAAACATTATTATTAGTAATAATATATGCAGTTTCTATAATATAATCTAATCTTTTATATGGTAAAGACGTAATGACCTTAGAATGATTAGTCATGGTACAGTTGCAAAAGCGTCGCAACGGACATTGAGTCGTATCATGACGTTGTCATTCTCAGACAGTTCCTGGTCAAGGTTTACACTACTTGGTCAGTATAGTAAACCCGTTGAGACCGGTACATGTTACGTATACTATAATATATACGATTGGTCTATATGGAATATATGATCTGGTTTCTCAATGAACCATAAGTCTTGGAGACTAGTATAGACGTGTAGGTGTTTATAGCGGATAAACACTGAACGACTCACCGAAGATTCTTAATGGATGGTACACCAGCGTCAATAAGAATCTTCTTGGGTTGAGTAGCACTTGTGATTCTTAGACTTGAGATGCCATTGTGGGCACATGAGACATCTTCTACACTTAGATGGCAGTCACGTCACCGATCTATTTAGATCAGACCTCCGCCTGTTCGTTGGGTGTAGATAGATCCTCAGGGTGTCCTATGTGTATCAAGATAGGATCCGTCAGTTCTGTGTACCAGAGCATAGGTAGTCCATATGATTAGCAATCAGATAAAACCATGGGCCCGTGGTAAGTTTAGAAGCTAGTTCTAAACATTCTTTTAGATTGCTAATAGAATAGTCGACTGGATAGTCCCGATAGAGATTTGACGTTTACATCTATATCTCTGGGATTTATCCGGATACCTGTGACGGAGGAATTATACATTTGCGATGACCTCGACCTGTATGGTTTAGCGAGATTATCCGTGATCGTCATAATCTACGGGTGGATAGATTATGGACATGAAATTTGATTTCGTGACGGATATACCTGAACCTAGAGAGTCTCAATAATGAAACATACTCGTAGAGCACTAGAGCAACATTAATAAATAATATTGATTATTTATAAAGTCGTTTAATGGTTAAACGCAAGATACATGCTAAAGAGACTAGATAGTCATTTCCTTAATTATTGTGTATTTACATTTAATACTTGATTAATTTAAATACACATTAATTAATAGTCAAAATGAGTTATTTGACTTTTATCCTAAATGAATATATGTTTTTAATATTTAATGTAAATATTATACATATATTTAATATATTTGTATTTGATTAATTAATTAATTATTTAATTGTTAAATGATTAAATTAATTAAAATATAAATATTTTACTTTAGGATATATTTAGTAAATGACTTTAGTTGCATATTTGACTTAAATAAATATCTAATAAAGGTGTTAATAGATATTTATGCAAGTTGTAATAAAATAATGCAAATGAAATTGAAATTGCATTTTTGAATTTGGTATGCAAATTTCGGCCAAGGTGTAAATGTTGCACATATAAATTGTTTTTTTATTTTTCATTTCAAAAACCTAATACACATTTCACAAAAGTAAAACTCCATTGAAGAAACTTGAAGAACTTGAGAAGAAAGAAAAAAATCCAAGAAAGCTTGATTTTAGTAAGTTTTCTCCAACTTACTATTAGTAGGGAATTTGTTCCTTAGGATCTAGGCTTTCTATTTGATATCCTAAGTTTATTTTCTTCTTTGTTCTTGTGGTTTTGTTGATGGAAAACTTTGGTGAATTGTAAAGCATGTATGATGAAGAAAGGATATGACTATTGTAGTTATATGTAATCTTTTAAGGTTTATGAAACCATGTTGCTATTCTAGAGTTGTTGACCCACTCTTAAATGACCTAGATTTGATCTTGAGTTGTTTCATTGTGTTGAGACTTGAATTGGATGTAAGATTGATGATTGAAGTAATTGATTTGGTGTATTAAGTCCAATTTGTCCAATTTGTTGAAATTGAGAAATTAGGGTTTATAACCAATTCCGAATTTGGGGCTTTTGAGATATGTTGAGCATTTGGGTGTGTATATGATGCATGCAAAGTTTCATGTTGATTGGATTTCATTTAGATGAGTTTTGAGACATGAAATGACCAAATGGTCATTAAGCCCTCCAATGAAGCTCACTCGGCACGGATTGGGAGCCAATTTGGGGATTTTGTCTTTTGGTGTTTTGATGTTTTGAACATGCTAAGTTCATCTTAGAAATGATTTAGAATCATTCAAAATTGATTGGATCAATTTCGGACTAAAATGGACAAAATACCATATAAGGGTAATTTGGTAATTTCACTTGAATTTGATTCATTTGAAATTTTATTTCATTATTTGATTATTGGGTATTAAATAAATGTGTTTATTTATTTAATCCAAGAAAAAGTTTTGAAATCTGAAAATCGGATTTTCACCGCTTCCGCTGCGTTACCGGATCACCCCCTAAATACCCCTAACCCCTTCAAAACAGCACCAAAACAATGTCATGAAAAATTTGACTATATTATTATAGCAAATGAATTTAAAATCAAACGAATATGATAAATATGTTGTGTTAGAGAGATCGAAATTGGCTATTCATTTTATGTCTTATTTTTATGACATTTAATTGTTGGAAGTATGATAAAATGGTTAATTCTACCATGATATGCTGAAATCTAAGTTTGAAATGAAGACATGGGCTAACAATGTGTTGTTGGAATAAGAATCTCAAGCTTTCAAATGGATTTATTCTTAGTCAGTCTCACTATGTGGATAAAATTCTTCATAAATCAACAAAGATGATTATGCTGTTGCTAAAACTCACTATAGAGTAAGTTTACATCTATAAAAGAATAAGGAAATGGTATCATAGAATGTAGGATGAGCTATGCTGTTAATATTCTTATGTTGTGGAATCTAAGCAGAGTAATGCAGGTTACTTTTAGATAAAGAAAACACCTATGTGAGAGAGAAGTGGAGCCGCTTTAAAGAAAGTTTTTAAATTCTTGGAAACTCTTGTAGAACCAGGCAGATGTTCAGGTCCAAAATGAACATAACCGTGAGAACACAATTGTCTTAGGAAAGATTCATATATGTAGTGTATCATCGTTTACACTGAAGATAAAATAGTTCTAAGACTTCACGTCTGCTGGTCAGTTAGTAAACTAAATATATTGTCACAAGGGAAAGTTCAAAGATTGAGATCTACCTATACTATGCAGGTTTCGATCCGTCGAACTGGATCATTGATGTAAATAAAAAATTTAGTGTCAAAACATGGTATTTTATATTTTCTGCCAAATTTCATTCATGTGGGGGATAGTTGGAAAATGAAGGGAGAATCTGCATATTTTCTTATTTTAAGGCACAATTTAAGTGGATTATGGGAATGATGAGGTCATGAGCAATTCAGATTCTCCTATGTGAGTACTTCAAAATGGTATATTGATACGCTCAAAATGATACTCGGGTGAATGAGAATTTTTATCACAAAGTGCACCCATTGAGAAGGAAAAAATAAAGGAAATGAAAGCTATCCCACATCTAATATATAGCTAAGCTTATAAGTGCTTCTTCAAAGATGCTAGATTATGGGGTTGTAAGAACCTATGGATATAGACTCTCTCAACATGCGCATCTGTAAGAGGGTGTAAATCATAGCCCGATTCAGGGTTTGTCCGCCTTGAACCAATGTGCGCTCGCATGTCCCGCGTACACGAATGCAACCTAAATCAAGTTAGACTCGCGTTAACCTGGATTTTGCTAATTTTCTTTTAATTTTTAGGTGGCTTTTCATATTCTATAACAACATTAGCCATAATGTGCCGTGATTTTCTTATTGAATATGATATTCAATTGAAAAAAAAATAGAGAATTTAATCCCTAACGGTTATGAAATTTGAAGGGTTTTATTTCTTAAATCCTTTTATAAACCCAAGTGGAGAGAAAAATTAATACACACAAAAAGACACAAAAATCAAGACCACCACCCAAATGTATTTTGACACAAAACCGAGAGCACCAAGCCGAGAGCAAATTTCATTTTTAATTTTAGATCAAGTTCAAACACAAGTTACATTCACTGTGTGTGATTTGGAAGTGCTACGAAATTACCATAGTTCCATTTCATCATGGGAAATAAATGCATGTATGAACCTAAGCACCACCGGTAGGAAGCAAAAATGTTTTAAGAAGATTGTGATGCAAATGACTTTGAACATTTTTCTGTTGCTGTCAACTGCTATTGGCTGTTTCAATGTTGATCGGTGAAATCACACACGTTACGCAAGCGCACGTATTGCTAAAGTAGTATAAAAATATCGATCCCATGATGACTTAATTTCTACTGTTGTTATTAATTATTGATTCTATTTATTTACAGGTATCTAATTAAAGGGATAAGGGAATGATTGCTTGATTGGTTGGTTGAATGTGGTTTTGCTAAATAAATAAATTAAAAAAAAACACAAAATAAAATAATAAGAAAAATAAATAAAAGACACAAATATCTAGGGTTGTGACTCCACACAATATTATTCTAATGATAAATTGATTCTTTTATATATATGTAATAAATCAGTTTATTAACCTGGAACACGAAAATATGCAAAAGCCTCTTCCGATGGTCAGATGCAAACACCCAAAATAACCCAATTAATCATATATCTATGTTAACCAAGTCATATGAATTCATTAAGTTCAAGTTCCAATTATGGCTATCCCCGCCTGACAGGTATATGTCTATCCTGGAAGGAAATCTTTTAAGGGTTATCCATCCTTAAGGGAGATCGTGAGCTATTGAATCTAATGCTGAAACCTAAAATCCCTTTTCCAAGTTCATTTTAAGTTTACCACATCAATCTTACTAGTGATCAGGCAACAAGAAGTATTAAGCTTAAGATTCAATAAACAAACTAAAGTATTACCCATAATATAATTAAATCAATTATTAATCCCAGGAATATTATGTTTCATCACTTCCCTAGATTAAAAATAAAATACTGGGGTTAGGGGATCCACTTTTACCATTTCTAATTTAGAAATCTCCCTTATTATAATATATAAATTTAGCATTATATTACCAACCGACCATATAGGCGGTATCCTGATTAAGTCAGATTTTGAATTAATTCCAATCGACCATAAAGGAGGTATCCAATTTAGTCAGGTTAAAATCAATTAAATTAAGTCCAACTGACCATAAAGGCGGTATCCAATTAAGTCAGGTTTTAAGATAATTTATATATTATAATTAAATGAGATTAATCTAAACTATAATAATAAAAACTTCACCCTTCCCCCAGCAGAAAATTAACTACTAAATATAAAAGAAATAAGAATTAGATAAACTAATACTTACTGGAAATAAAAGTGCATAATTAAAAGTACTAAAATTAAATAAATAAAAATAAATCTTTAGATCTTTATTCAGAACCTTAGGAAAGTATTATTACTACTAATAAAAATACATAATTAAAATAACTTAAACTAAACAAACAAGATACAATCCTTAATCCCATATTAGGAACTTCAGGAAGGTATGGAATTTTGAAATGAAATCGGCCTAAATTTATAGGCAAATCTTGGTGCCACGCGGCGCGACGCGTGCAACCTTGCGCGTTGCGTCGCGCGGTCGATTTGTGACACCTGTCCGCGGCTTCCTGAGATGCTGACACGTGTACGCATTTTCATTAGCAGTTGAATTATTGGCTTGGTATCACGACGCATTAGGTTGTGCATGTCGCGACGCTGACATCAGCAATGACGTGTAGTGTCGGCAGTATGAGATGATGACACGTGTCCGGCGTATGATAGCAAGATTTCTGTGATGTTGACACGTGGCCGGCGCATGTTAGCAAGTGCGTATGATAGCAAGTTTATCTGATGTTGACACGTGTCTAGCGTACTTTAGCAATCGCGACATAAATTATCTGCGCGTCGCGATGTCTAAATGACGATTTTACCCTTTTTGTCTGTTTTTCACTGTTTTGGTCCTGATTTGATTCCAGTGACTCCTGAAACCTTATTTATCTGCAAAATATCAAAAAACACATAAAAACATTCATAAAACCTGAGAAAAAATACAAAATATTAGGTTAAAGGGGCGGGAAATAGTGATGTATTTTCCGTTTATCAAATGTCTTTTATTGTTGTTTATTATCATATTTCACTGTAATTGTAATTTACTATTGTTTGTAATCTCTTGTAAGAATAAGAAGTCATAAATTGTAACAATTATTAACAGGGGTGTGCAATATCAGTTTTGGTTTCAATGCCGAGTGGAATCGTAATCTTCTTGGAAAAAATCGGTTCATAACTTTTTAGAACTGAAACCTACCAAAATAAATTTATCCTATTTATTGGCAGAAAGAGGAATTGATAAACTAATGCCTCTCAAGTGGTTATCTAACTATGAGAGATTCCATCAGGATTCACAGCCAATCCAGCAACACGTAAAAGCTTCGATCTCCCACTCATGCATGATCTTCCCTATTGACGCACCTCGTGAAAAATATATTCCTGTTGAATACTTCAACGAGGAAGGATATCGTATTCATGCTGCAAAGATAAATTGCCACTTTATTTGAGATGTTCTAGAAGCTCACAAATGTGATCCAGGTTGTCCATGTCCTTATGAAGATAGCGAGGATAAAGATGATATTCCTCGATGATAACGCAAATCTAAAAAGAAGAACTGGATTCCTTCAACTCTTTGCAAGAAATATAAACCTTAGTCTGATGACTCCAATCCCAAGCCATGGATTGGAATCTCTACAAAATGCTTGATAAGGAAGAACCTCTTTTTGATGATAACAAACTGTGAAACCGAGTATCCCAACTTCTAGATGCAGGGTACAAAGTATGCCAAAAATTAAACGACCATATGTTTTAGTTCAACCTTGTATGATGTTCACTCCCTCGTTATCATGCCAGGAATAATTTCCCCCTTGGAAAAGAACAGATAATTAGATATAGGTGGTCACTGATCCATTTGTTCGTCTATCTATTGTTACTGCAAGTGGACAGTGGAAAGAGCCACAATAATTTGAAGTAGTACTTAACTGGCAAAACCCAAAATGCTAGAGCACAGAACAATGTCCAGCTCAACTGGATTATGATCTTAAAATGATGTTACCGAATAAACAACAAAAGCAGAATATTACTGCAGCTGAGGCAGCAATAGAAGCGATTTGGATCTATAATAATCCTAATTAGATTAGGTATAGTTCTGTTAGCGGCTGAGCTAGGCTACAACACAGGCTAAAGAATTACTGGTCTCATCAACGATCCAAGTGTATACTTCAACTATTTCATCTGATTCGTTGGATCATACATCGTGGCGATGTGATGATCGTATAAATTGCATCAGATGATAACCTTGCAAATCTGCTGACGAAAACTATTTCTCAGCAGAAGTTTGAGCGACCCGTACATAGTTTAGGTGAAGGACACTTGAGTGATTGGCTATAGGCTAAGTGGGAGATTGTTGGACAATTATGACCCATTGCATCACTATTTGTACATAACATGGTGTTGTTGTATAAATTAACTAAGTGACAAAGGAATTGCTCTTTTATCATTTGTAATTGGATTACTGGGATATATATGATAAAATCCATATGATTAGTTCCGAATTAATAAGATATGAGACCATATTAATCCACTAAGGTTAATCATTAAAATATCCCTAGTCGTAGTATTATCGAGATTGGACATCGATAATGCGGAATAGACTAGTATTGCACTTGTGCGCGTTGTGGGAGCATAACGACATAGTTCTCATATATTTGGGTATTGGATACTCATGCAAGTGTAATAGGAGGTTGTGTTTAACCGATGGTATGGAAACTGTTGGACAATTATGACCCATAGCGTCACTATTTGTACAGATCATGACGTTGTTGTACAAATTAACTATGTGACAAAGGAGATTGCACTCTTATCATTTGTGATTAGATCACCTAGATATATAAATGATAGAAGGTCCCTATGATTTGTTCCTGGACGGAGAATGATATGAGACAATATCAGTCCACAAAGGATAAATCATTAAATATCCCTAGTCAGAGTATTATCGAGATTGGACATCGATAAATATGTAAAAGACTAGTATTACACTTGTGCGCGTTGTGAGGGCACAACGACATAGTTCTCATATATTTGGGTATAGGATACTCATGCAAGTGTAATAGGAGGTTGTGTTTTACCGATGGATAGACCCCCTCAGAATTCCATTGGTAGTATGACTATGTGTCTATGGAAGTCCAAAATCAGGGTAGGTGTATTTGGTCTTAACCTGAGACTTGCACCGCTAATACTTGCGACAATCAATATACTTTGGTTGCGGTCGTCCATGGCTTTAACAGGTTCTGTGTACGCCAATACTGGGTATATTGAGAATCGTAGTGTGTTGGGTGTGATGTCAAGACGGAAGTGTCACTCCAGTCATATGGAGATGATGGTCACGTAGGATACGGGACTGGTTCTCTTAAATGCTGCAGCTATCGGGATAAAATGACAAGGTCATGTTTATCCGATTATAGAGACTAGTTACCAGACATCCGACATGTGCTTCGTACGGGGCATACACAATTCCAGCCCCAGACCTAGCACGTGATCATCCGATACTGGACAGAAATACGCAATACTACGTATACTACGCCTGATATAGATCCTTTATTCCTGTAAGGATATTTTCGGAAAATTGGGTAGGCATGACGCTTTGCTAGAGGCCAACCTTGTCTTGTAAATGGGTATAAACGTCATACTTGGTACGTACGTGTTCGGATAGTCTAACGACCGAATTTACTGCCAACATATCCGGGGATCTCATGGGTCGCTTCCCAAAGATTCACCGATGACGTTTGACTCACACTCTAAATTAATCTGGGATTAATTAGAAGAGACAGAAAAATAATCTGGGATTAATTGCAGAGATATTTTATCTGGGATAAAATATCATTTAAAGAGAGATAACGATTAATTTGGAATTAATCGATAAATTAATATATTTGATATATTAAACGAAATTAGATTTCAACGCGGAATTGAAATTAGATTTTAATTCGGGCGAACAAATTAATTTAGAATTAATTCGTTAGCGACGTGAAAAGTGACTTCGCTAGGCGTAATCATTTAATTACGACGCAACGAAAAATTCATTAATTTGGAATTAGCGAACCTGAGCCCGAGATTATTTGCGAGCGCATTCACATTTCGAATTCGAGTGCGGCACGCAAGTCAAATCAAGCGTCAAATCGCTAGTCGCATCTAGCGTTACTTCAAGCGTCAAATCGCTTGTCACTTTGAGTGATGTGACTTGACAACTTGATGTGAGTTGATGGAAGTGGGTGTGGCCTTTAATTGTTTGACTTTTGAAAGGCCAAATTCATTCCAAATGAATTTGAAATTCACATTTGTGTATAAGATACACAAATTTGGAACACATCTCACAACTCTCTATTTCTCTCATCTCTTTCTCTTCACGCCCAAAAGGGGCTAAATTTTCTGTTTTCTGGTTTTTGAAACCGTGAGCAGTGAGGGAAGCAAGAGTGGATTTTGTGGCAAAATCACATGTGCTAGCATACTTACGAGACATGCGAAGGTGATAGGGAAGTCCACCTATGAGTCGGGAATCAAATGACGAAGCTTGGAGCTTGGTTTCTTGTTGATTGAAAGCCGAACCAGTGAGCTTGAAACTGTCACTGCCGAACCAGTGAAGAGGAGCATAATTTCATTTTTGTTCGTCAAAGCGTCGCTCAACCGATCGATGTGAGTTTTCCGCAACTTCTCGATTGTTATTCACACATGACTTCATGCTTATTATTGATCTTGGGACCTTAATAGAAACCAACAGAAACAGCTTCGCTCTGGATAGACCCCTCAGAATTCCATTGGTAGTATGACTATGTGTCTATGGAAGTCCGAATCAGGGTAGGTGTATTTGGTCTTAACCTGAGACTTGCATTGCTAATACTTGCGACAATCAATATAATTTGGTTTTGGTCGTCCATGGCTTTAACAGGTTATGTGTATGCCTCTTCTGGGTATCCTGAGAATCGTAGTGTATTGGGTGTGATGTCAAGATGGAAGTACCACTTCAGTCATATGGAGATGATGATCACGCATGATATGGAACTAGTACTCTTTAGTACTGCAGTCATCAGAATAATATGACTAGGTCATGATTATCCGATTATAGAGACTAGTTACCAGAGATCCGATATATGCTTCGTACGGGGCAGACACAATTCCAGCCCCAGGCATTGCATGTGACATCCGATACTGGATCGCAATACGCAATACTACGTATACTATGCCTGATACATATTATATATTCTATTAAGAATATTTCTCGAGAATTGGGAAGACACGGTGCTTTGCTAGAAGCCAACCATGTCTCGTAAATCGGTAAAAATGTAGTACGAGGTACGTACGTGTTCGGATAGTCCGACGACTGGATTTACTGCCAACATATCCAGGGATCTCATGGGTCGCTTCCCGAAGATTCACCGATGACGTATGACTCAGACATAATTAATCTGGGATTAATTATAAGAGAGAGAAAATTAATCTAGGATTAATTACAGAGATATTTTATCTGGGATAAAATACTATTTGAAGAGAGAGAACGATTAATTTGGAATTAATCGATAAAATATATATTCGATATATTAAATGAAATTAGATTTCGACGTGCAATTAAATTAGATTTTAATTCGGGCGAACAAGTTAATTTAGAATTAATTCACTAGCGACATGAATAGTAATTTTGCTAGCATAATTATTTAATTAATTGGATTTAATTACGTCACAACGGAAAATTCGTTAATTCGAAATTAGCGAACCCAAGCCCGGGATGTGTTGAGGGCCCACTCGGATTTTGAATCAAGTGGGGCCCACATGTCACATCACCTAGTCAACTTTATCAACTTTATGTTGATAGAAGTAGATGGGATTGATGGTTGCTTGTTTCTTACACAAGCATTATTAAAGTTTGATGTGATAATGACTTGTACCATATTTTTGAAAATTGGTAAATGGTATTTGGTTTTGGAAATCAAATTACACAACACAATTTTCTCTATTTCTTTTTCTCACCATGGCCGAATGACCTTCTTCTTTTTCTCTCAATTTGGGCGTGAACCTAGGGTTCATTCTCTTTGATTTTTGATTCAAAAATCATGAATGCTAGCACATCCAAGGATTCATTCAAAGGTGATAGGGAAACCAATCCTTGAGCTTGGAATCAACATCAAAGCTTGGAGCTTGAAGATCAACACAAGGAGCATAACAAAGGGTTTGGCCGAAACTCAAGGAGGAAAATTTTTTTGTGTTCAACGCATCCAAAATCCGATCAAAGTGAGTATTTTCCGCATTCTTACTTTGGTTGTATTCACATGTTTCATTGCTTAATTTGATCTTGGTTTGACCTAGAAAATCCAACAATGGTATCAGAGCGGTTATTGAGCATGAAATTGAATTTATGGTTCTTGAACTTTAATTTGGGTATTTTTGATTTGAGCATGTTTTAGGCAAATTGTTTGTTTGAGCATGCTTATATTATGTTAGCTTTGAGTTGTGCATGATCAATTTGAAGAGAAAAACAATGGATTAATTTTCCCCAAATTAAGGCTTGGCCGAATATATGTTGGAACCCTAGCTCTTGGTGATTTTGAATTTTAGACAATTGGATATGTTTAAAATGCATGAGATATATTAGTTTGTGATTTAATTGGATTGAAATCAAAATTGATATAAAAAGTCCCATATTGCCGAGAGCTTAAGAGCATGTTGGGATTGATTTTTGCTTCAATTTGTGTTGGACATAAGTTGATTGAATTAAAGCATGATTAATTGTGTAAATTGGTTATTTGGAAATGTTGATTTAAATAATTAATTATGGCTAATACACTTTAATTGATTAAATTATGATATTTGGAATATTGGAATTAATTAGTGGGCTAAATTTGGAATTGGGCTAAAAATGTTGTATTTGGGCTTAATAGGGCTTGGTTGGGCCAAGTTTGGTTTAAGATAATTGGTTGGATCCAATTGGGCCTAAAACCATTTCCATAAAGTCCAAATATGATTAAATGGCCTTTAAAGATTTAATTGGGCCTAAATTGATTTTTTGCAAAGGGTGATTCCTTATTGGGCTTTGGTTGCCAAAGCCCATGCCTTATAATTATTTGAAAGCCCATTGGACTTAATTAAATTGACATTGGATGTTAATTGGGCTTTGAGACCCATAAAGATTAGATTTAGAATCTAAGTCGCAAAGGCTTATTAATAAAGTGTAATTATTTAATTTGGAATTAAATAAAGAATTAGTATTGAATACAAATTAAATTGGATTTAATGTTGTAGTTTGATATAATTCAAGAATTCGTACTTTGAGTACTTATTCTTAAACGAGTTGGACTCGCGCAAATCAAATCGTTGTTTGAACATTAGATGATCACTAATCAAAGATTAATTAATTGGATTAGATTGATTGATAACATGCTTTGTGTGAATACATGGATGTAATGTATGAATAATGCATATCAGATGGATATTAGATGAGTGAGGGTAATTTTGGAAATTATTGTAATAAATTTAGAATTTATTAAATTGGACCTGCGTGTCCAGCCTATTACCTCTTGACTCTTTGTATTTCTCTTCTCACCTATTCCCCTCAATGTAAATGAGGTTTCTTTAGAAGTGTTATGTAATTGGGTAGGTAGAAGTTAAAATTTGTGCTAGCGGGAGGAGAGGAAAGGGAGAGATTTGTTCTAGGAACAAAATGTTTTAAATATCCATCCGCATATCATTATTAATTTATTTACCACGCCTTATTATGCTTTTAGAATGCATGCTTAGGGGTGTATGATGAGACCTAATCAAAGATAATAATTGGTTGCCAATTACGCGAAAAAACCCTCAACAAATATTAAACGTTTTCCTTCCATTGAGTGATTCATTCTCAAGATCCAAGATTGGCACTGGTTTCTTGGCCAAAGTCAAGACCTTTGTCCATCACGGATGTGTTTGAATCATGAAGGCTTTGTTCCATATCGCATGTCTTGTCCAAGTTGTGATTTGTTGGCCAAAGTCAAGATCACTTCTTGTCCATCGACATCGATTACGAAGCTTTCCAAAGTCAATGGGTTCCGCTTAACTGGAATCATTAAGCTTGTTGTGCCAAAACCAATGCTTAGTTGATTCAGAGGAAAAAGGTTAGGGAATATATCGGATATATTAGCATATATTAGATATATGTTTCGGATTTGGATGTCCACCTACTGGATCTAGGAATTGGATGAGATCCCATTGATCTTAGAGATCTACCTAGTTAAATATCATACAGCTTGTTGGCCAAAGTCAAGGTTGTGTGTTATTTAATGGGATTCTAGCCCACTAGGAAACTAGGTTTCCCGAGTACTCAATAGAGGGTTAGAGGCTCGCCGAAAAATAGTGGGTGGCAAGTATTAAATTTGCAATTTCGTTTAGATACTTGCCAATACGTGCTCATTTCAATTTTTCGTCATTACATTAATATATTAGTTGGACTAATATTTAATTGTTGTTTTAATTAAACAGTTGGACTGTATTCAAACTACTTCAATTTATAGTTGATTGTATAATTAGATTATAGTAATCAATATATTTGAATTTAACCAATCAAATTATAGTTGACTATATAGTTAGACTATAGTAATCATTATAATCAATAGTACCCGAAATCGTTGATTGGATAGTTGGACTATTGGAATCAAGATAACTGAAAGATTAGCGTTTAAAACATAATCCTAGGAGAAAATGTTTTTAAACGGCTTTAATTTTCAGAATGGGAATAAAACCTCAGGATAGTCCTGGGAACTGAGAAGTTACTCTATTTGATAGGGCAACCTATCGGGCCTAAGCCCGGAGTTGAGCGAATAGTGGAGCATGAGTTTTGGAACACTCATGGTGATGAAACTTTAGTGCTCAATCCGTTAAGCTTATCGCAATGACTCTTTAATTCCGTCGTCAAAATTAAGGATTAGATCCTTATACCATGATGTTGAAATTAAAGGATCTTCATAGATCTATTCTTAGATCTTAGAAGTACAAATTGCAAAAGAAGCTCTTTCGCTCGCGTATGTCAGTGGGTACACCTGTCGAGCACTAGGTGTCGCAGATGATTGCTGACATCGATCAGTTAGGTTAGCTGGGCATTACCTACTTGGCCGAGACTACCAAAGATTTGATCTTATAGTCTCTACCCGAAAACTGGGGCAGGTTCATTATGAATCAAGAGTAAACTCTTGGAGAGTTGATGGCTATGCTCTAGAAGGCGGAGCCAGAGCTTCTAAAAGGGGCAAAGGCAAAATCATCACAGTCTTCTGGGAAGACAAATGACATATCCCAAGATGTCTGCCTAAACTGTGGCAAACGGGGTCACTGAAGCGTGACTGCCATATGGATAAGGCAGACATGAAGGAAGTGAAGACGGGCAAGGCTCCGATTTCAAATATATTTGTCATAAACATGTTCACTACTTGTTTCAAAATTGGATTTTTGATACTAGATGTGGTACATAAATATATGTACTGATGAGCGGAATCTGCTGATTAGCAGGAGACTGGCTTCAGTTGAGATCGACCTGCGAGTCGGAAACGGGACGAGAGTCGCTGTTTTAACCGTAGAAACCTAAATTTAGGAACTACCCTTCGGGTATGTACTTAAATTAGGAAAATGTTATAATGTACCTAGTTTGACTAGAAACATTATCTTTATATCTAAGTTTAACCCGTTGCGGGTATACCTTTATATTCTAGAACACTAAAGTGTTTTATTTTATAAAGATGATATTGAGATAAACACATTAGATGTGAATAACAGTATTTATATTTTGAATATAAATGAATCTCAAACGTATAACATGATAAACCAATAGCTCAAACTGAATTAATCAGATGAGACTTATAAGTGGCATTGTTGTGTGGGACACATTAACAAGACTAGTATATCCACACTTTCGAAGAGTGGATACTTTGGTAAAAGTGCAAGTGCCATCGATCTGTTCCCTCGTTCATAGTGACATAAGTGGGCCCATGTCTAGCTAGGCTAGAGGTGGATACAAACGCTTCGTAACCTTTACGGATGTGGCATCGCGTTATGGTTATGTGTTTCTTGTGAAACATAAATCGGAAACTTTTGATAAATTCAAAGAGTTTTGACATGAATTAGACAGACAGATCGGCTAAAGTATTAAAACCGTCACGGTTAGACCATAGTGGAAAATACTTAAGCAATAAGTTCCTCGACTACTTGAAAGAGTATAGTATTCTTTCAAAGTGGACTCTTCACGAAACACCTCAATTTGACGGTGTGTCCGAACAGAGAAACCGAATTTTGTTGGACATGATAAGGTTAATCATGAGTCGCTCTGAGCTACCATTTTCCTTCTAGGGATACGCATTAAACGGTGCAAAACTTATTTTGAATAAGGTTCCATAAAAATCTGTTTGACAGACTTCATATTAGATATGAACAGGAAAGAAACTGGGTTTCTCATTCCTGAAGATTTGGGAATGCTGGGCATATGTTTGGATGATACCAAACTAGAACCCAAATCGGATAAGTGCCTAATTTGTAGGTTATCCTAGGGAAATCAAAGTATAGTACTTATACAACTCACAAAAGAACAATATAATTGTTGCTCTCCATGTGGTTTTCCTAAGAGGAATACCATATATGCAGTGGTAAGTGGGAGGAAAGTAAAACTCGATGAAAATAAGAGTAATACTGTTCCAGGCACCGATTACTTAATGGAACACAAACAGTTCATCAGGGATGAATCTGTACCACAATATTTGAATACACAAGAACCACGTAAGTCGGAGAGAGTCAGAAAACAACCTGAGAGGTATGGGTTTCTGATCTCACCTCATGAAGATGTCAATCTTATTGAGGAATACGAACTGGCTACGTATGAGGAAGTGATACAAGGTATCCACTCCCTATTATGGCTAAGTGCCATGAAGTCCGAAATGGATTCCATGTATACCAACCAAGTTTGGACACTGGTTGATGTATCGGAAGACATTATGCCTATTGGTACTATATGAGTCTTCAAGGAAGAGATACATGGATGACAACATACCAACATACAAAGCTAGGCTTGTAGCAAAAAGGTATCGTTATCAACATTGTGTCGATTACGACGAAACCTTTTATCCGTTGCCATGGTTAAATCCATTTGGATAATGCTTGCTAATACTGCATGTTTCATTTATGAAATATAGCAGCAGAACGTCAAAATCGCTTTCCTTAAACGGAAACCTTTTGGAGGATGTTTACAACATCCTGACGGTTTTGTCGTACCAATACATGCAAACAAGGTTTGCAAGTTAAATCGATCCATTTATGGATTGAAGCAACATTGCGTTCTTGGAACCAGCGTTTTGATGTAATCATAATGGTATATGATTTAATTCAAAACAAAAATAATTCTTGTGTATATAAGGAGGTTAGTGGGAGCGCACTAATATTGATTGTCCTAAATAATGATGATATATAATTTCTTGGAAATGATATTCCCATAATACAATCGGTGAAAGCTTGGCTTTCATGAAAAATTCTCCGTAGAATACTTGGGAGAGACAACCTTTATTCTAGGAATAAGGATATACTAGGATAGATCTAAATGTTGTTGGTACTCTCTGAGAACTCGTACATTGAAATATATGTACGCGACCCGATGTCTCATATGCTTTGAGCATATGGAGTCACAATCAGGCCAATCCAAGTGATAATCACTGGATTAATGTTAAGAACATCCTTAAGTATCTTAGATAAACTAAGAGCTTTCTTAAGCTATGAAGAATGAGAACTTGAAGTGACTGGGTTCACTGCTGCAAGTTTCAAATCCGACAAAAACGACATTAAGTCTTAATAAGGGTACTATATAGTTTGAATAACGGAACAATGAGCTGGAAATCTTCCAAGCAAGATACTGTTACCGAATAAACAACAAAAGCAGAATATTACTTCAGCTGAGGCAGCAATAGAAGCGATTTAGATCTATAATAATCCTAATTAGATTGGGTATAGTTTTGTTAGCGGCTGAGCTAGGCTACAACACAGGCTAAAGAATAAATGGTCTCATCAACGATCCAAGTGTATACTTCAACTATTTCATCTGATTCGTCAGATTATACATCGTGGCGATGTGATGATCGTATAAATCGCATCAGATGATAACCTTGCAAATCCGCTGACGAAAGCTTTTTCGCAGCAGAAGTTTGAGCGACTCATACATAGTTCAGGTGAAGGACACTTGAGTGATTGGCTATAGGCTAAGTGGGAGATTGTTGGACAATTATGACCCATAGCATCACTATTTGTATAGAACATGGTGTTGTTGTATAAATTAACTATGTGACAAAGGAAATTGCTCTTTTATCATTTGTAATTGGATTACCGGGATATATAAAAGATAAAAGTCCATATGATTAGTTCCAGATTAATAAGATATGAGACAGTATTAATCCACTAAGGTTTAATCATTAAAATATCCCTAGTCGTAGTATTATCGAGATTGGACATCGATAATGCGAAATAGACTAGTATTGCACTTGTGTGCGTTGTGGGAGCATAACGACATAGTTCTCATATATTTGGGTATTGGATACTCATACAAGTGTAATAGGAGGTTGTGTTTAACCGATGGTACGGAAACAGCTTCGCTCTAGATAGACCCCTCGGTATTCCATTGGTAGTATGACTATGTGTCTACGGAAGTCCGAATCAGGGTGGGTGTATTTGGTCTAAACCTGAGACTTGCATCGCTAATACTTGCGACAATCAATATACTTTGGTTTTGGTCGTCCAGGGCTTTAACAGGTTATGTGTACGCCTCTTCTGGGTATACTGAGAATCGTAGTGTATTGGGTGTGATGTCAAGATGGAAGTATCACTTCAGTCATATGGAGATGATGATCACGCATGATACGGAACTAGTACTCTTTAGTACTGTAGTCATCAGGATAATATGACTAGGTCATGATTATCCGATTATAGAGACTAGTTACTAGAGATCCGATATATGCTTCGTACGGGGCAGACATAATTCCAGCCCCAGGCCTTGCATGTGACATCCGATACTGGATCACAATACGCAATACTACGTATACTACGCCTGATACAAATTATATATTCAATTAAGAATATTTCTGGAGAATTGGGAAGACACGATGCTTTGCTAGAAGCCAACCATATCTTGTAAATCGGTAAAAACGCAGTACGAGGTACGTACATGTTTGAATAGTCCGACGACCGGATTTACTGCCAACATATCCAGGGATCTCATGGGCCGCTTCCCGAAGATTCACTGATGACGTATGACTCGGACATAATTAATCTGAGATTAATTATAAGAGAGAAAATTAATCTAGGATTAATTACAGAGATATTTTATCTGGGATAAAATACTATTTGAAGAGAGAGAACGATTAATTTTCAATTAATCGATAAAATAATATATTCGATATATTAAACGAAATCAGATTTTGATGCGGAATTAAAATTAGATTTTAATTCGGGCGAACGAGTTAATTTAGAATTAATTCACTAGCGACATGAATAGTAATTTTGATAGGCTTAATTATTTAATTAAATTTGATTTAATTACGTCGCAACGAAAAATTCGTTAATTCGGAATTAGCGAACCCAAGCCCGGGATGTGTTGCGGGTCCACTCAGATTTTGAATCAAGTGGGGCCCACATGTCACATCACCTAGTCAACTTTATCAACTTTATGTTGATAGAAGTAGATGGAATTTGATGGTTGATTGTTTCTTACACAAGCATTATTAAAGTTTGATGTGATAATGACTTGTATCAATTTTTGAAAATTGGTAAATGGTATTTGGTTTTGGAAATCAAATTACACAACACATTTTTCTCTCTTTCTTTTTCTCACCATGGCCGAATGGCCTTCTTCTTTTTCTCTCAATTTGGGCGTGAACCTAGGGTTCATTCTCTTTGATTTTTGATTCAAAAATCATGAATGCTATCACATCCAAGGAGTCATTCAAAGGTGATAGGGAAACCAATCCTTGAGCTTGGAATCAACACTCAAAGCTTGGAGCTTGAAGATCAACACAAGGAGCACAACAAAGGGCTTGGCCGAAACTCAAGGAGGAAATTTTTTGTGTTCAACGCGTCCAAAATCCGATCAAAGTTAGTATTTTCTGCATTCTTACTTTGGTGTATTCACATGTTTCATTGCTTAATTTGATCTTGGTTTGACCTAGAAAACCCAACATGGTTAGCAACTGTCTTCTTAAGCTTACCATGTTACCCAAGTCAACTCTGATTCAGAAACTCCCACATAGACAGAATCCACCATTCAGTCCTTGGATTCAGAGGTTGAAATAACAGATATCACCAATTTCCTTATGGCGAAGTCTATGAGGTATAATGATCTTATTGTTAAAGAAACATAGGATATTCCTTCTAACTCTACAGCAAATCAGCAACTAGTAGACTCAAGAAAGCCTACAAATGGCCCATGGTTCACTTTTGATACTGTTCCATCTACTCAATGGCATTCCAAGTTACAAGATTGCGTAGCTTGGATAGATGTACAAATGCTGAAATCGGGAGCTACTTTACCAAATATCTTGAGAGAATTTATTTGAAGACTGATAGAATCTTTGAGAGAATGGTTTATAAACCTAGAAGATTACAAGCAAATATAATTATTTCAAGTGGATAATGCAACTTTTGCTTTAGGAGCTATTCATAAAGAATTTCTTGGTGAGACGCTCACCATGGAAGAGCAAGTAAAGCGATAATACTTTTAGATGAAATGTTGTTATTTGAAATTGAAAGATCTAAACTTTCATTATTAAAGATGTCAAAATACTACTATAAGCTCAATGGCTTGAATGATCCCAATCTGAGGCACACTTACACCACATCTTTTTCCAAGGAGCTTCATCCAGAAATGTAGTGTCTACTTCACCTTGGTTAGAAGAAGATTGATGAATGTCATTAGGAGACATTTACTAGATAGCTCTTAATGCCATTGATAAACTTTGTGAGTATAAATCATTTTTCAATGAGTTGTGTAGGAGCAAAGCATGGTTTACCACTTATGCCTATGACATGGGCGACCACTATACTGTGGGCTTACAGCCAATAAAGAGTACAGATAGCCCTATGGGGGACTAATCGGAGAATAAGAGAGTATCCACGCATTAAGAAATACTAGGAATAATTTAAGGTCGCATTACACCCCTCGCAAGTTCCGACCTTAAACCCGTTTGGGTTCGGAATGGCCGTTACTGATGCCAGTATAATATTTACGCTTAAAAGAGTTACCCCTTTATCTTATAATGCAAGAGCATGTAAGAAAATTTATATAACACACAATAGCGCAAACATGAATAACAAAAGTAGTAAATAAAGCAAATAAAAGTCTCTACATTATTAAAACATTGATAAAAATGATAATGACATAAATCTGGGCAAGCATCACATGAGCCTGGTCTCATATAGGTCAACCAGACATACACTCGAAATATTTATGTTTGGGCGGACTTGCAAAAATTCTAGCCGAATATGCTTCGGGGAGGAGGGGGCAGGACCCAGATTCATGTTTAAGACCAAAATAGTAAATAGTATGACCATTATATGATAAGACATTAAAATAAACATAGAAACATGCATAAGTAATAAATGAATAATAAAAATGCATATGCTTTCTTGCAATAGAATCATGTATAATCAGTAAACAAACAAGACATGACATAAAAAGGCAGAGGCACACTTGCAACTACAGATTCATGTATCAAACAATAATTATAATAACGATGGAATGGCATACTAATGACCAGGGAGCAAGGTATGCCTTCATCAGCCTGGCCTCAGAGAGGCTAGGCTAGATATCACATTGGTCGATCGGACGTAATAATCAATTTATATATCTAGCCGAACTTACTAGAAGTTTGGTCGGATGCACTTCGTAAACTAGAAATGAATTTACACATTTCAATGATAACAGATACCAATAAGCATGTATTATGTAAGTAATATTAATGAAATGCCATTCCCATTGGTACGTGGAGTTGTATCCCGATTGTGAACCATCTTATCGTCCATTCGGAATTAGTTATGGAACTTACGTCCGGGTTTCCATCCTATATATCATGGGATCATACGACCAGATATAAAATAGGTCCGATCGGATATATGACAAATCTGACTAGACATTCTTCACAAATCAGACAGTAAACAAAACATACATAATACAACCAAACATAGAAGAATGTAAAAAGAACAATAAATACAAGGACTAAACTCAAATAGAATAATAGAAACCACACGTAAAAGTAAGTCCATGCATATAACAGAATATAAGTGCATATCCTCATGACCTGGCTTAGAATAAGCCTGGCCGAATGTGTTATTTACGTGCCAGACATGTGCTTAGTGATATGCATGTTCGATCATATGTGCCCTAGAGTCGACCAAGGATATTGTATAATGGGCTGATGCTGAACAATTTATAACAAATAGAAGGGTGTCTTTTGGTCATACCTTTTACTAGAGTTTGGCTTAGAAAAGAGGCTTTGCATGTGGGATCATTGCTTGGTTGTTACCGAAGGGAGGGGACTTCAAAAATTCCACTGATTTTTCTCCTTACAAATTTTTAAGTCTCAGGCAGGGTTTTGGTAGCTGATTTCTTCATGTTTTATGTGGAATGGGAACCCCATTTTATAGCAAAAGTTGGGGGGGGGGGGGAGAATGGAAGGCACTGATAGAATCCCTACCCATTCTCCAGTGATTGCCAATTTGTTATGTTAGTTAAAGCTTGAGACACATCCCGCCAGATATATATATTTTAGGACATATATCTGACCGGGTATATCATGCCCATAATTTCAATAACTGAAGATCTCCATGATCAATGACAACTTAATACGTATCCGACCAGATATGCAATTCAAATTATAAATATGGTTGTTCATGTAATTTGAATTACATATTCGGCTGGATATCAACCAGATCCCGTTATTCCAGGGTTTGATTATCAGCACGTTTTTGACAACAACATATATCCGGTAGGATCTTAGGTTTTTGAAATATGTACGAACGGTGGTTTTGATTAGGATAAAGGTAGACCGGACATAAATGATGTCTCGTCATTTTTTGGCTATGTTTTCTGAAGTTCCATTCCCTTCTAGCATTCATCCTTGCAACTTTCCAAGCTTTCTGGGGTGTCCCCACAAGAGACTTATCATTAGGCTATGCATAAAAATACAGTGTCTACAGTCGCCCCTACTTTGTTAGGCTTATGCAGTGTATGACAATGACATGTCTATCAAAGTTATGCATGTATTTTTACATACTTGGTTCACCGGGACTCACCATACTCACTGGTTTTGTAGTAAGTTGTTGATAAGTGGACCCTTAGGTCCCCCGATGCCTCAATCAATTGTGAGATGCCTCAATCTTTGTTTTGATAGCTGATGGACCCGCAGGTCTCCCGATGCATTGAGTGGTTTGTGAGATACCTCGATCTCTACTCTGATAGTTGATGGTATGGGTGTTCACGGGTCGGGTTTTTTGAAATTTTGTTAGACCGGGTCGGGTCAAGGGAAAATCGGGTAGCGGGTCGGGTCACGGAGAAGTGAAACCCGATCGGTTCGGGCCGGGTCGGGTCGTCGGGTCATTTAAAAAAAAAAAAAAATTTTTTTAAATGAATTAATTATTTTGAAATATAAATATTAGTTATTTCATATCCCAAAAATATCATATATATAAAGTTTTAATACAAAAAAGTAATAAATAAATGAAATAATAGTAAAAACTTTAAAAATACTAATAACTATTGTAGAAAAATAATAAAAATAAATTTGTATAGGGTCGGGTCGGGTCAAGGGGATCAAACCCATTGTGCAACCCGAAAATTTCGGGTCGGGTCAAAATTTTGAAATTTTTTTTAAGAACCCTCGCGGGTCGGGTCGGGTTACGTTGGGTCGGGTCGGGTCGCGGGTTGACCCGACCCTATGAACACCCCTAGTTGATGGGCCCTCAGGTCATCGATGCCTTGATCAGTGGTGAGATGCCTCGATCGTTCGCTCTGATAGTTGATGGACCCTCAGGTCCCCCGAATCCTCTATTGGTGGTGAGATGCCTTGATCTCCGCTCTAATAGTTGATGGACCCGCAGGTCTCCCGATCTATCGATTAGTTTATGAGATGCCTCGTTCTCTACTATGATAGTTGATGTACCCTCAGGTCCCTCGATGCCTCAATCCATGGTGAGATGCCTCTGCTCTGATAGTTGATGGGCCCTTAGGTCCCCCGATGCCTTGATCAGTGGTGAGATGCCTCGATCTTTTGCTCTGATAGTTGATGGACCCTCAAGTCCCCCGACACCTCGATTGGTGGTGAGATGCCTTGATCTCTACTCTGATAGTTGATGGACTCGCAGGTCTCCTGATCCCTCGATTGGTTTATGAGATGCCTCATTCTATACTATGATAGTTGATGAACCTTCAGGTCCCTCGATGCCTCGATCCATGGTAAGATGCATCGATCGCTGCTGTTATAGGTGATGGACCCTCAGGTCCCTTTGATCGGTGGTAAACACACACATAACGCAGGCGCACGTATCACTCAATTAGTATAAAATGTATCAATCCCACGAGTAATTAATACCCATGCTATTAATTTATGAAGCTAAATTTCTACACGTATCTAATTGATTTGATTGTTGGTTGGATGGTGATTTTTATCTAAAACAAATAAGTAAATAGAATTAAGGTAGATTTTAAGTTTTAAACAATGATATGAAAATATCCAGGGTTGTGAATCCTACCAATATTCTTCTAAAGATGAGTTGATTATCTTATGCTTGTGTAACATGTCAGTTTATTAACCTGAAACACGAAGTTATGCAAAATCCTCTTCCGATGGTCAGATGCAAGCACCCAAAGTAACCCAATTAACTATATTCCTATGTTAATTAAGAATCTCCGAATTCATTAAGTTTAAGTTTCAATTATGGCTACCTACGCCCGACATGTATATTCATATCCTGGAAGGAAATCTCTACGGTGAGTATGAGATCGTGAGTTATTGAGTCTACGACTAAACCTAAAATCTATTTTCCAAGTCCATTTTAAGTTTACCTAATCAATCTTATTAGTGGCCAATTAACAAGAAGCATTAAGAACTGGACTCAATAAATAAACCAATACATTACACAAGACATAAGAAAAGTCAACTGATTAAATCATTGATATTGGTTTTCACAACCCTATACAACGTATTTAGTTACGACACATATCTAGGATTATTAAAGACATAAATAAACAAAACCTTATAGAACAAATTTGAAATTTGAAATTTAAAAAGTAAAAACAATAAAATAAAATATTGGGGTTTTGGGATCCACTTTTATTAATTCAAATTTAGAAATCTCCTTTATTATAATATATAAATTTTTGCATGAATTACCAATCGACCATATAGGCGGTATCCAATTAAGTTAAATTTAATTTAATCCAACCGACCATAAAGACGGTATCCAATTAAGTCAGGATTAAGTCAAATTAAATTATGTCCAACCGACCATAAAGGCGGTATCCAATTAAGTCAAAATTTAAGATAATTTATATATTATAACTATGGGAGATTAATCTAAATTATTATAATAAAAGCTTTACCTTTCCCCTTAGCTGAAAGAAGTTACCTACTCATGCTTTAAGTAAAATAAATAAAATGTTATTACTAAATTAAAAATTAAATACAAGAAAACTTAAATAAACACACAAGATACTATCTTCTTAGTATTCCAGAGACAATCCATGAAAGAAAGTATGAAGAAAATCAACTGAAATCAGCCTTTATTTATAGGCTCCAAAAATGTCACGCGTCGCGACGTAAAACACCTCCGCGTCGTAATACGTGCTACAGTAGTGTACAAGTGTCGATAATTGAATAATTGTCCTGACGTCATGATGACGCGGTGATGACGCACGTGATGACGGTTCGGCGTCGCGACGCATTGAAACTTGCGTGTCACGACGCGTGCACAATAAATTTCCCATTTGGCCCTTTTGATATGTTTTTCACCGTTTTAGCCCCGATTTGATTCCAATGAATCTCGAAATCTTATTTATCTATAAAATAACACAAAACACATCAAAATATTCACAAAACTCGAGAAACTATACAAAATATTAAGTAAAAACGGTGGTAAATATTGATATATTTTCCGCTTATCACACCCACAAACCTAATATTTTGCTAGTTCTCGAGCAAAATAAAATAAAATGCAATAAACAACTTTAAAATGAAATTAAACTATGCCACTTTAATAGGGATCGCGGTTGCATTTAGCGTATGCAACAAGCCTTTAAACCCCTAGGTGTCCCTAGTGGACGAGATGTAGTCTTGTGATGGCTTACAGCGACGATACCCATAAATGTCAATCAAATATACAATCAAACGCACAAAGTAAAAACAAAAAGATAAACAAGTTAGTAACTAAACAAGTGAAATTCTTATCCAAGTTATTAGTTGTTTTTCTTTCTAAATTACCAAATAAGTAAATTCTTTGATTATTTTTACCGTTCTTCATATACACAACCAACAAGGTATTAATCAAATCATTGTTCCCATAACATTCATAAGTGTAGTTGAAAAGAGAGTAATGTTGTTGTCCTAAAGTTATATCAGAATTCACATCTTTTTGACAATGGATTTTTTTACGAACAATTTTTTATTTATTTATATAACATCTTTAATCATGTAGCGAGCTTTGGGCCAATGACTCCCAAACCAGTTGGTTTTAGGGCACTAGGTGTTAAGACACCCCTACAGACTTAATTACTCGGATCTCAGATGTTAAAAGTTCTACCGTTTGACGCGAACAATCACTACTTACTAAGGCAAGACGTCTGGTTACTAAGTAAAAGCATGGTTAATTATTTATATACACAACTTTTTTTTATTGCTTTTAGGTGCTATTTCCAATAAACTAGAGCACTGAATATTACAAATTTTCACATACAAACCATGTTCGTATGTTACCATGTATGTTGATAATACCTGTCAAATGAGCATATGAAGTTCAAATTTAGTCAATATTATGGAGAATTCATGAATTTAAATAATTCAAAAGGAAATAAACAAAAATTAACTTGTTACTAATTAAGCTGAGATACGTATCAGGAGTGGAAACTCCTTATAGAGCTATCTCAAAACACAATTCCACCTGATTAGTCAAGTTTAAAACATTATTATTTTTTTAAAATTTTGAATTTTTGACTAAAAACAACACAAGAAAAATAAAAACAAGATACTAGTCAACTATTTCCCTCCCCCAAACCTAAATGAGACATTATTCCCAATGTCTAAAAAGAAGAAGAAGAGTTTAGAAAATAGTATCGATTAGCATGGAATTCTACATCTAAAAAGAAAACTAAAGGTCAAGATCCTGATTTATCCGACGCTTCTTACTACGATCATTATCAGACCAGTTTATCTTGGAAATGATATGGTCAATTTTTGGGTCAAAGGCTAAGCGTTGGTCAATTAAATCATTGGCTGTTCTGGCAGTGAAGATGATATCTTTTATGAGATTTGAAATGAACCCTTTTCTCCTGGCATATTCAAGAAACACAAAAAGAAAGTAAAAAAATCCATCAACATTAAACAGTCCAATTGGTTTCTGGTGTATGTTCAAGTTCGCCTAAGATATCACTGTGAAAATTTCCTCCATCGTGCCCAAGCCACCTGGCAAAGCAATAAAAGCATCAACACAGTTAATCATTTCAACAAGTCATTCGGACATACCTGACATGATGCATTCATCTCCATTTGATTGTCGGATAAGATTTGCGTCCGCCAAAGGTTTTGGAATGATCCTCAAAACTTGACTACCTTCTTCCTTTACGGCCTTTGAAACGTACCCCCTCAGTCCAAGATTGCCACTCGCCATATACTAAGTGCATATTCCTCTCTACCATGACTCTATCCAAGTCTTTTGCTGCTTCAGTGAATTCTGGTTTAGAACCAGAACTAGTAACGCAAAAGACACAGATGTTAACAACTCATCTTCTTGAAGTTGCTTCTTTTTTTTTTTGAAATATTACTCTCTCAAATCTGGATGTGTTGAAGAGAGTAATGACGAGCTGAATTTATAGATCCTGAAAAGGTTGAGTAATAATTGCACTAGAACTTGCTAGATGATAATTATTAGCTGAACAGTAAAATAAATAGTGAAAGTAAAATAGTCTGGATCTTGTCGACGAAAATAAAGAAAATAACAAAAAAAATCATAATTATTTGTTAAAGACAAAGAAATCAAAATTATGTACATGTAGTAATGGCTTGAATGAAATCTATGTGTCAGGGACAAGTTTCCCATCTAATTTTCTTAAAAATTGGCAAACAGGGTCTTTTAAAGTCAGATTCCCGAAACTTAATTGTTGTCTTTCTCTTCGAAATTGTGTATGTAAATTATGAATAGCATGAGACACATATCTACTGGGATGCGTCTCAAAAGTCAATGATATGTCATCTAAAGACTTCTTACTCATGCCATCCTTAATGAATTTTATTTTATCTTTGAGTGTTACATGTACAGCGTGCACATTTATATCATACACCTAATCGTTTAGCTCTTTTTTTTAGCATATGTGCTTTTTCCTAAACTAGGCAGAAATGAAATAAAAGAGTAAGATGACTCACCTGCCAAGCGAACTCGTGCTTTAATTATCCAACGAATATCACTAGGAATACATTTGATCATCAAAAGTCTCATTGTTTTAATGCGTGCTTTGTAGACTCTCATCAGAGAGTTTTAAGTGAGAGAAGGAAATTGCTTGTGAAGTTTTACGAGAACATCTTCTATCCTATCTCTGACGTTTCTTAAAAAAATAAAACACACAAAAATAAAACACACAAAATCTCAATATATACATAAATTGCATGGTTTGCCTCTCTGCTAGTGCTAAGTTTAACGTCGTCAGCTAGACATGACTGCCTAAATGTTAAGCTGGATTAGCAAGTGTGAGACTCTCTTTTTGTCGCTCAAATGATTCTCCCCAATAATGCTTAACACGTTAGCTGTTGACCCTGAATGTGTTGTTGGAGTTGGGGTTATGTATCTCAACTACTCCATAGGGTAACACTTGGGTAATCATAAATGGACCTGACCACCGTGATTTCAGCTTGCCAGGGAAAAGTTTCAACCTTGAGTTGTATAACAACACCTGCTGCACTGGTTCCAGTTGTCTGCACATTATTTTTGATCATGCCACTTCTTAGTTTTTCTTTGTACAGTTTGACATTCTCATAAGCATGAAGTCGAAATTATTCCAATTCGTTCAGTTGTAAGAGCCGTTTCGCTCCTCCTGCTTGCAGATCAAAATTTACCTTCTTTAGTGCCCGATACGCTTTATGTTCGAGCTCCACAGGCAGATGGAATGTTTTCCCAAACACCATTCGATATGGGACGTTCCAATGGGTGTCTTGTAAGCTGTCCGATAGGCCCGTAATGTGTCATCCAATTTTGTAGACCAGTCCCTCATTATTGAACCAACGGTTCTCTCCAAGATTATTTTGATTTCTCTATTAGAGACTTCGACCTGCCCACTTGACTATGGATAGTAATCAGTGGCAATTTTATGAGTAACTCCGTATTTGGCTAAGAGTGCATCGAAATATTTATTGCAGAAATGTGTGCCACCATCACTAATGATCGCTCGAGGTGCTCCAAAGCGAGTGAAAATATTCTTTTTGAGGAATTTTAACACCACTTTGGATTCATTTGATGGCAGTGTTGTTTCTTCAACCCATTTGAAGACGTAGTCTACTACAACCAGAATATACAGTTTTCCATATGATGGAACAAATGGTCCCTTAAAGTCAATCCCCCATACATCAAATATCTCCACTTCGAGAATGCTTTGAAGAGGTCGTTCATTTCTCCTCGAAATATTTCCCATTCTCTAATGCCTGCCACATTGAAGAACGAATAAGTGAGCGTCTTTAAACAAAGTGGGCCAGAACAAACTTGATTGTAGGACTTTGGCTGCAGTTTTATCTCCGCTGAAGTGTCTGCCATATGGTGATGACTGACAATGCTGCAGGACACTATTGACCTCCTCATATGGTACACAATGCTGCAATAACTGATCTGCACAATGTTTGAATAGGTATAGCTCATCCCAGACATAGTGCTTGACTTCTTTGAAGAATTTCTTACGTTGCTGATGTGTCCATTCTAACGGCCATTTCCCCGATACAATGTAGTTCACATAATCAACATACCATGAGACTTCCTGCTGCTTGTTGGAAAACAACTGTTCATCTGGAAAAATTTCATTGATTGTCAGTTCATTGTCAGTTGTACCTCTATTTTCGAGCCTCGACAAGTGATCTGCCACTTGATTTTCTGTCACCTTCCTGTCTCGGATCTCCACATCAAATTCTTAAAGTAGAAGCACCTAACGGATCAATCTGGGCTTGAAATCTTTCTTCACGATCAAGTATTTGATTGCTGAATGGTTTGTGTAGACCACCACTTTGGGACCCAGCAAATAGTAGCATAATTTATCAAAAGCAAACACAACTGTGAGCAACTCCTTTTCAGTTGTTGTGTAGTTGAGTTGTGCTTCATTCAAAGTTTTGCTGACATATCATTGAATCACTAGCATCGCACATCACTTCAAATGGAAGCGTCCAATCTGGTGCTACTATGATGGGGGCAGAGACCAGCTTCTGTTTCAAGATCTCGAAATCATGGTGACATTCTTTAGTGAAGTTGAAAATGACGTCTTTCTTTAGCTGATTGCATAATGGTTTGGCAATCTTGGAGAAGTCTTTGATGAATCTCTGGTAAAATCCTGCATGCCCAAGAAAATATTGAATCCATTTGACTGATAATGGTGGAGGTAGTTTCTCTATCATCTCGATCTTTTCTTTATCAACCTCAATTCCTTTCTGTGAGATCCAATGTCCCAGGACAATGCCTTCTTGCACCATGAAGTGTCATTTCTCAGAGTTGAGTACCAGGTTGGTATCTTCATATCTTTATAAAAGTTTTTCCAGATTTTGTAAGCAGTGGTTGAACGAGTCTCCAAATACTGAGAAGTCATCCATGAAGAATTCCATGTTTTGTTATATCATGTATGAAAAGATGGCCATCATGCAACGTTGAAATGTGGCAGGAGCATTACAGAGTCCAAATGGCATCATGCGGAAAGCAAAAGTACCGTACGGGCATGTAAAAGTGGTTTTCTCCTGATCTTCTAGGGCGATGGAAATCTGATTGTATCCTGAGTATCTATCCAGAAAATTGTAGAATTCATGTCCCGCCAATCTGTTTCGAATCTGGTCAATGCATGGTAGTGAGAAATGATCTTTCTGTGTTGCTTTGTTCAGCTTCCTATAGTTTATGCATACTTTCCATTCAGTCACTGTCCTTGTTGGAATCAGCTCGTTCTTTTCATTGGTGACTATATTCATTCCTACTTTCTTGGGTACACATTGCATAAGACTCACCCAAGAGCTATCAGAGATAGGGTAAATGATGCTGACATCCAACCATTTGATGATTTCTTTCTTTACTACTTCTTTCATGATTGGATTCAGTCTCTGTGCTTTGTATTCATCGTTCATCAGGATTTTGTGGATGCAAAATGATGTACTAATGCCTCGAATGTCTGCTATAGTCCAGCCAATAGCTTTCTTGTGCTCGCATAGCACTCTCAACAACTTATCTTCATGCACCCATGTTAGTGACGAAGAAATAATCACAGGTAAATCAGAAGAGTTTTCCAAGTTTGCATA